>PVHY01000676.1:0-205570 GCA_004024945.1 Uropsilus gracilis
GTCTGTGTGCCTGTCTGTCTGTCTATCCATCCATCTATCTATCCATCCATCCATCCATCATCTACCTCTCTATATTGATCTATTATTTGCCTGTCCATCCACCTGAAATTATACTTTTCATACTATTAAAAAAGGTGTCGTAATGAGAAATATATATCAGATTTGGAAAAGATAGCAGCAAATAACTAAGAAGATAGTTTTCAAGACAAAAAATATTCCATTCAACATATTTCCTCCATTAAGAAGTCAAATGACTTTGTTATTTGGCTAAGAAAGTAGACTTTTTTGTTAGCAAGAAGACAAATGTGGGAGTAAGGGGGGGGGGGATATTGCATTTTCAAGGATAATGAAAAGCTAGTTAATAAGAAATTCACCCTGAGTGTGTAAAGCAAATTGAGTAACAGAGTTTTAAAATAAATAGCTCATTCAACTATGAGTTTTTGATATTTTCAATCATGGAACACAACTTTTAAAATAAAATTATTTTCTTTTTGTATTTGTCTTGTGGATCACTATAATTGGCCCTGTGATGAATAATATTTACATAATGATGTATTCAATCTTTAAAACTGAAGCCTAAATTTAGTTATGAAGACATAAGCTTTGATAATTGCAATATAAAAGAATGTAAATGCTAGAAACTTAACAGAAAATAAATGATACATAATGACAAAATCTAACAGGATGAAGCATGTGATGGACAAATGGAGAATGAAAGAGCAGAAATAATGTCTCCCTTTCCAGAGTACAGAGCTAAGTGACTCTACCTCTAATTCTACCTACATTCATTATTATTAACTACTTGTATAACTTATACTAGGTGAAGACTTAAAATTTCAAGCATAAAATACAGATTTTGAATATACAGTAACCATTACACTGAAATAGCACCCCAGTTAATATATATTTTATTCAACAAACCAAGGTAGACAAGAAAAATGTCTAAATAAAAATTTGAAACTAATAAACTGATATCCTGAAAAAAATGGGACAATTGTGAAAATGTGATATTTAAAAAACAACACATACAAGAAAGGAGAATAGTTAAAGCGTATATTAAGGTGGACAATAGTATAATTATTATAGATAACATTTATTAAGCATCTCCTATATACCAGGTAAGTTGTAAATAGATTAAACACAAATGCAGGTTCCTAGTTGTCAGCAGATTTTGAAATAATGGAAGTGATTACCAGTAAACAAGTGATTTATAGCTTATGTGAGGTGTTTATGGTTCAAAATAAACAGGATTTTAAAGAAAGTTTGGAAAGAAATGAAGTTATGGGCATCCCTTCTCTTGACCTCAGAAGCACAGCGGGAACCATCAGAAGAGACTCACTGGAGAGAGAGAAGGCTGTGCACACTAGGGAGATGCAAGCCCTGAATGATAGTTGTGTCAAATTGCTACAGTATTTCACTTCCTTCTGGTTATAATTTTAAAAGTAATTTAATACTTCACATTTTTAAAAGTATAATATAATATATTTTCATGCTTCTAAAAGTATTTTGCTCCTGTTATGTGTGTATGTTATGTGTATATATGTTATATAGCAACGAAAATTGCTATATAAATTAAAATTTATTTTGATGCTTTTAGCAATAGGTTTTAAGTGTTCAAAATTTCTTCTAGGTTGAATTCTATGAAAATTTTTATAACTGTTTATTGACCAGACATAAATATTTATTCAAGATAATAAAATTTGATAAGTATTTACTAAATGTTAAACATTAAATATTATTGACAATGAATCTGTTAATAAAAATAGCCCATATGCCTGGAAAATATTAGTTATTAATTGAGGTAAAGTTCAGCATCACTTAGATTTCTATTTTTCTATTTCATACTTAAGTAACTTATAATAAATAGGAAGTTATAGATGAAAAGAATTTTAGGATATCAATATCACTCAGTTCTTTGAATTCTTTCTAGTTTATGTGCCCAAAATTTATACAGTGGTCTATCACCAAAATATTTTTATTAATCTATCAACTGTTTAGGTTTCTTCAATTTTGATACTGAATTACAAAACCATTTGTCACCCTATCATTATAGCCATACTCATTTTCAACTTATGGGAAGTATATTAAAAAGACTTTATTGAAATATATTCAATAGCTATCATTTTAAAAATTGATACACACCCAATGCCCAAAAGTTCTTTCTTTTCATGTACTTTTAAATGTCCAGCTGTCAAAATCTCAGAACTGTAGAATTAGCTAATTTATAGAAATTTTTTTTTTACTTATTTGGCAAAGTCAAATAAATCAGTCAAATCAGATACTGCTGCCTGTCAGAAAAAGTTTGACTTCTTAATTCAATAGCTTGCGTTAATATGTATATTTACAAAACCCTTTAATATCTAAATTCAAATTCTAAAATTGGTAGTCACAGCACAGAGACTTGTCAATACCTTATTAGTCGGATGGAATAAAGCAATTTTGGAATTGGTTGTGAGGAATCTTGAGTGAAAGTGTCTGAGGATACCTGAGAAAGAAAGAAATGCTAGTTTTCCTCATAACGTCCTCTAAATTTCATAAAACTTGCTCCACCAAAAGTAGGAGGAGAGAAATAGGCACATCTCAAAACCTGATAGTCTTAAAAGAAGAAGTGAAGGATGGGAAAAGCCAATAGTAAAATTACTGTTTGTTCTTAGGACAAATTAAAGGGGAAGCAACTAAAGAACCAACCTATGGTTTATGAAGAATTTATAAACACAGTTGCAGAGTTTACATTGGTAATATTTAAGAAATAATGATTAAATTGGAATATTATTGCAGAGTTTACATTGGTAATATTTAAGAAATAATGATTAAATTGGAATATCACATGAAGAGACTAAAACTTTTCTAAAGAGGTTTATTCATTCTTTAAAATTTGAATATTGATGTGTTTAAATCAATATTAAAAATCTTTCCAAAATTAAAAACTACAATAAAATAATTGACTAATGGTCTCTTAGAAAACTATCTTTTATCTCTCTCTACTTAGAATCAACCAGAATCCCAAGTAAAAATCGTAAGGAGCCAGATCACAACTCAAGGTAAGATGAATTTCCTAAATATTTATAGGGTCTAACCTTCAACTATTATAACCGTGTGTTCTCAAAGCATGCAGTGGACAGACACTAAGGAGAATCATTACCACATTCCGAAGGGCAATTGAAGGAACACTAAGTGACTTGTTGGATTGGATTTAGGTGACCTCAAATTTTGGTTGAATTGGAATTTCTGGAAGTCCATACATCTGTTTTGGGTGGATGGAATAGACCTGCTTAAAAATCATATGTTTCTTTGAATGCATTCTGACTTTGCCTCGCTAGCGTGCTAGCACTTGGTAGAAGGTGGTGTGAGGTAGTTGATTCAGCACATTATGGAAACATCATGTATGACAGTAAAGGAGAAGGAGTTGCTTTCTACAAATTTGGGCTGTGAGGATCCTCCAAATGAGAGATGGGAAGATCCATGGAGCATTGTGCTTGGATTCTCTAATGTTCAAATTTATTTGCATTACATTTGGTCTCACAGGGTCCCTTGCTACCCTTACAGATTTGGAGGTCCATGACAGTTTGAAAGTGGGTTAATCATTTACAAAAATCACTTTTTTATGTGCCTCTATTGTGTCTACCTCTCACTGCTGCTGCCAAGTCAGTCATATGTCTTATTGATTATTCCTCACGCAGAGAGGCGTCTATTTTTTTTTTTTTTTTTGATACTAGGTCTTGCTAGTTTTGCCTGTGGAGCCGCAGACTCACGTTGTCCAGGGTTCCACAGACTCAAGCAATCCCCAACCTCAGCTTCCCAGGTAGCTGGGATTACAGGCATGCACCACCACTCCCAGCTCTAATTTTTTGGAGCGAGGTCTCACTATGTGCCCCCAGTGGGACTCGAACCATGATCCCTAGTCTTGGAAGCAGTTTGCTAGGCTGCCGTTTACAGGTATGCGCCACCATGCCTGGCCCAAAGAGGCTTCTATTGGCCTTTAATCACCACCCTTCTCATAGCCTTTATTTCCTGCATTATAGAAAAAGAAGCACTCTCCAACCTCCATTAATACTTTGAATATATAGGTTTATAGAAATTTTTTAGTTTTCCTTTATAAAAGTTATTTTAAAGTTATAGACCTTGTTCAAAGCAGTGATATAATGGCTTATAAGCTAGCTTTCAGTGGTGTGTATATGTATTGTGCATGCAAGTACATGAATGTTGAGAGAGTGATTTCAGGCACACATTGAAATGAAGTTGCATTTTGTGTTTATAACAGACCCTACCCAGCAATCTTTTAGCTCCCTTTATTTACAAACTGGGATCTTTAGCTGTTTTATTATTAAATTCCTGATATGAAAGCTGAAGGACTTTTCCAACACAGACATCAAAGGGACCTAAGTGTACTTTTTCTCATATAATTCAGATAGTTTTTCCCTTCATGTCTGATATCAGTCAGACAGAGTGTTAGAATGTAATACCTCACACTTTGAAGATTAAACACCTTCTCAGCTGGTATTTCTGTTTTGACTTCATTTCCTGCTACCTTCTATAAGCACCTTGCACCATGTCATGTATACTCTTGGTTCTGTTTGAGCAATGAAACTGTTCTTCTTAAAAGCATTTTTCTGCAAATAAGTAGAATCTGGCTTGTCTTTGACGTGGGCCTAGTTGCTGAATGAATAGCTTTGTTGGACAGTGAGATAAGATAATAGAGTCTATAATAACAATGTCAATCACGGATGGCAAGAAGGCTGTTATTCTTGGATTGTGTATTTGTAAATCATGCTAGATTTCCCATGGCTTAATCTAAAAATGCCACCTTGTCAGTAGTATAGAGGCTTACATTTTGAGTTCCTCAGAAAAAAAAATTCATAAAGAACACCCTATTCTTTTTTACTGCGTAATAAATAAGTTCTAGGAAGGAATCATGTCATCTAAGGCATTACCCAGGTGGCGTTTTTACTTTTGCACTTAACTGTGGGAATCAGGCAGTTATCACATTCATTTCTATGGGAAATGATTTTTATTTGTATTGAATCTGTGCTTTTTGTTTTCATTTTTTTTTGTATCAATTGCAAGCCTGAGATGGTCTAGGTTTGTGAGTTTCTATGTTCTTTGGCTAGGAAGCAAATTTATAGGAGAAAGGAAAATCAGAGGACCAGGTAGGGGTGAAGAATCAGTCTTTAGAAACAAAGGTCGTTGGGGTTAGGTAACAACAAAAAAAGACAGTGGGGGTAGGTGGGGAAAAGGGAGGGTGGAAAGGAAGAGCTCAAACATACTGTAGTACTTTGTGGCAATGATGGGCTCTTAGGAACCAAACACCAGGATACAGCAAAATAAAACAGATATGATGCATCATTTGCTGTGAACATTTAGAGATATTTCATTTTTTATCTTGAGATGACAACTTCTCTCATTTTAGTTTTAAATGTTTCTGTCTTCTTCATATACCTTCTCTATTCACCCAGGTAACTAGAAAGTAAAACAGTCACCACTGTATAGCTACAACAGCAAAGGGACCTGAACGGTCCCTTTATAAGGAAAAGGCAATCTAAAACTCAGCTGTAAGTTTGGAATATAAGACTTATAAAAGGCAGCTAATATTTACAATTGACCACTTAAATGAGTCAATATTTAAATGGACACATGAAGAAAATTGTAAGGAAAGTACTGACAAATTTTGACTTATAAAGAATATCATATCATTTCATTCAAATTTTTGCAATTGAAAGGGAAGCAAAATAAAGCTCAGATAAATAGACAATTGTGTCATAAGGTTTGTTGAATGAACTTGTTGTGAAAACCTGATCTCTTGAATCTTATTTCTATATGGAAATTCTTTTAAATATACTTTGTAGCTATTATAATGCAATTATTTGTTACCAAATCTATTTTGTGATATATACTTTTTTTTGTAATATCAGAAGGTGATTGTAAATTGTTAGTTGCAAGAAAGTTGAAAACAAAATCTAAAATATGACCAATTCTAATTATGGGTACTTTGCTGAGGTATGGTGTAGTCATGTATATCTGAAGAATTGTGAACATATACCTCTAAACACATGCAATATTGTAAACCAATGTTACATAAATAGAAAAAAATATAGCACAATAATGAAACATAGAAAGTGGGGAAAAACAACAAAATAATTAATTTCCTTTTTCAAAAAAGAAATGTAAAAGGTGAACTTATTTAAAAGAATAATGCATTTAGTAATGTATTATTCTTCTAAAATGTAAAATTTTAAAATTACATCTGCTCAAACAAGATTAAGTCTGAAGGAACAGAGCTCTTTACATCTCATAGTTGGCTTTTTAGTGGTTAATTGCCCTACCTACCTCTCTATCCATTGTTTATTTCTCACATTTAATTTTATAAATTGGGGAATTTTTTAACTGCATAGAGATTTTAGTAAGAATTTCCAAAAACAATGCAGCATCTGAGGAAAAACACACAGAAACAAGCAGGTAGCATGCTCTTCTGCTGGCACTTAGCATAGAAGAGGCACTGGCAGGATGAAGCCAACTTACACAGGTTTGCAAGTGACTGTTGGTGAATGTACAGAACTTTTGTTGTGGAGAGCAAAGTGGGGAGGAAGCACAATGGACTATGTGTGACAGTGAACTATGGGGCGTTAGCGGTGAGTGTGGTGTTGTAACAACTCCTGAAGGGGGAGATCCTATACTTCTAAAATACAGTACTGTAAACAAATTTACCTAAAAAAGGAAGAAAACATAAATGATATAAACTTATAATTGAATGCATACTCAATGTATATCTCATCATAGTTATTTTACTATTGTCTATGTTTTCAATGTTATTTACATGTAACAGTATTCATAAGATGGAAAAACAATACCCTTCTCCCATATGTATTGCTCTTCCCATTCCTGCAACAGTAATTTGGAATTGACCACGGTAGAAGTATTTACACCATAAAACTCACAAATGATACAAATTTTTGTTTTGTTCTTCAGATTTAAACATGATGGGGAAAATAGTAATGCAGATTAAACTTCAAATTGTGTTGTATCTGTTACTGTTACATTGTGAATAGTACATAAAATTGAGAAAATATCTTCTAATGTTTGAAAATTACTATCTGATTCAGCAAAGAAATAGATCATGTCATTGAAAATTGAATAAAGTGTGACATATGTCCTTGCTGTTTTCCTTTAGTCTCAGTCTATAATGTAATAGAAAATATCAACCAACATTTATGTGATAACTATACTCATCTGTCAATGACAGGAATGACTTCTTCTTTGAATTAGATTGTAATCAAATATTTTATAGATAGTCTGACTTTTTGACATTATTGTTGGAGACAGAATAAAAAAAATGATAGTGGCTTTTATAGGAAACAGCAAATTATATCAAAGTCATCGGTATAGGATTTATAATGTTGATTACTGTATATTTTACATACTTGTAACCAGGTACTATGTTTTTTAGGCAGTAAAACTTATAATAGACATTTCACTTTCTTGAGACCCAATTTTTAAACACTTGTCAACATGCCACAAATTGGAGGGCACATTTTATTGAAAGATGAGCAATCTTTTCAGATAAAGGAGATACAGAAAAAATTCATGCTCTCCCTTTGTAATTCTCTTTGAAGAGGGCCTTTAAGTATGTATAATGATACCATTGTTATGTTTATACCTATTTTGTTCTATTTGTCACCTTTTCTTATGTTCTGTGGGAAGAATCTTCTCTATCTGTGGGATCTCCATTTTCAATGCCAGAATGTGTCTTACATTGTAAAAAGTCACTAACATAATGCCAATAGTGGCTGTGAACATTCTCACTGCATAGTTTTGAATCAGCATTGATAGGGTACCCTTCTTGACTCCTTCAGTTTTACTACTTACAGCTTGTCCTATGCTGAAAAATTAGTCATATGATTCCTATTCCTTTTGATTGATTTTTGTATCAAAATTAATTTATGCAAAATCCAAAATTGCAGATCCAAGTGTCAACTCACTTTCTGGTAAAATTATCTTGTTTCCAGTACTGGCTTGTTTTACCATGCATATATGTCCCGTTGATTTTTATTTGGGATTTAGCTTGTACTGCAGTTAATCATACTTAAGTTCTATTTGTAAAGGTCTTGATGAGACAGCAGAAATATGAAAAGGAAGAAGAAATCATGAGATGCCATGGTCTTTTGACTTCCAATTGAAGAGTGGAGGTTAGTTATAGGTCAAAGTGAATAAAGTGGTGTTTTATAGTCACCAAAAGTTAGCCATAATAAAACAAGAGATTCTTACTGACAATACATTCTTCCCTTTAATCCTCTCTGCATGCTATGAGCTTTAAATAGGAGCATCAGGATCTTATAGATTTCTAATAAGTGAAATAAGTAACCTGTAATGACCATCACAGAGAGATGGATAAAAGTAGTCTACCTACAAATCTTAGTTCTGCCTTCTCAGCATTCCTAATCTCTCTGAAAGTTATGATCCAAATGATTGAGATTATTTATAATGTACCTACTTTGATAGATTATTTTAAGTATTAAAAATAATAAATACAAAATGGTTAGCAACATTTTTCTCACAGATGTTAATGGCAAAATGTTGTCAAAGGTAGTATTTCCATGATGCAAAACCATATTGAGAAGCTGGGAAACCATTTCTCTTTAGAGAATCTATTATTTTCTGGACTACATAAGGACTTTTTCTGTTGTTATTCCTAAGTGATGCTATTTCATGAAAATATTTTGACAATCTACAAATAGATTTAGCTACAGTAAAATTATTCGTTGAATTTTGAAGGGTAGTGTAAATATTTTTATTTTATGAAAGTTTGAAGGTGGAAATTGTTGCATTACATTAGAAATTATTTGTATTAGGGTGACACATGATCTTAAGCACAGTGCATTGTCACTTAAGGAAGATTTAGTATAAAAATGCTGGACTTTGTCCTGGTGCCTGGTATAGTTCCAAATCTAAACTTTTCTCACTTTATATTCATGTATTTTGTGAATTTAAACTTTATCTGAATGAATATTTTTAGCTTTAAAGACATTCTGTAGTAATGCCTGAACAATGTGTTACCTTTATCAGACATAATTTTCTATAGTATCAAAAGGTGAGAGTTCACATATACATTTACTTCCCAGAATTTATATTTTAATTGCATATTAAAAGATATATGTGAGAACTGAATGCCAATACAAGGTCTATCAAATATCACTTACCAGGTCTGAAAAAAAAAAATCTCTCTTTCCACGTCATTGGGATTTATCTTCTGCATTTTGCTCCTTGGAAGCCTGAAGAGGTGTGCTGTTACAGAAAGTCATCTCAGAGGGTCAGGTAGTTATGGAAATGCTACTTTTGGAAATTTATGAAGCTTATTAGCATATTAAAATCTCTAAGGAGTCCTTCCAGAAAACAAGTTGCTTGGCCCAGTATTTTCCTCTTTAATTGTGTGATACTTTTATCTTGTGTCATTTGTCTATGATGGAACATGTTTTGGGAAACTTTGCTGTAGAATACAGTGAGAAGTAAGAAAAACAAACCTGAAATTGCTCTTAACAATGTCCTTAGATTTGATTTGAAATGAGAAAAACTGGGTGTGAGTTTTTGCTCTGTAATTTTATAGTTAGGTGACATTGGATAAATTATTTTAGTTCTCCAATTTTCCCTTTTCTGAACAGAATAAAATTCCTAGCATCATCTACAGATCTTTATAAATATTATGCAAGTAAGTGGAAGGTAAATGATATATAAGATGGGTTATTTTTTATTGACTCAGATACCTTCCTCACAGATTTATTGGGCTTTATTTAACATGCACATATTAATAAGCTAAGGTCTCTTGTGTCTCAGTCTATGGTAAATTAGAATTAGGACAAATAGCTAGAAAGCTATTGAGACAATGATGGAACACTGACAACAAGAGCAACCATTTTAAAATTGAGAAACAGACTAATTATATAGACATTTGACATGGTATTTGATGGTGATAGTCCATCAAGAAATGGCTAAATAATGGTGAGAGTTATCCATTTAAAGGTAGGAGACAATATTTTAGGAAAAAATACAACAAATGTGTTTTCTTTTGATCAAAATCTCTTTTGTTTATACATTTTGAACCTCTGCTGAAAGTGTGAGGACATGCTAAGTCTAATTTCTGTTTAATAAAATTTTCACTATTAGTTGGCTGATTAAAGCAATTCTTTTCCAGAAAGTTCCACATTGCTGGTGGTATTTTTAAACTTTGCTTTCTAAAAACTTTTTGTCTGATTATATATATTACATGTGTAATATATAGCACAGATAACTTATTTACAATGAAAGTACAGGGATAATATTCACATAAAGTATATGCATGCTATACTATGAAGTGAAAAGAGATGGTTGCCAAATAATGTAAAGCCACATTTGTTCAAAAATTGTTCACAAAAGAAAAAAAATCTGTTTGGGAAAATAATTGACCAAAGATTAATATTGAATTTTCCTCAAATGGTGAATTTGAGTTCATTTAATTTTATGATAATTGTTTGTCTTCATGCTCTTTTTTTTTTTTTAACAATCCATATCTTGGGGAATAGTTCATATTAATGTAATCAAAAATAAAATAGAATTTTTTAATGATATTTCTGTCTTAGTCCATTTGAGTTGATACCACAAAATATCATAGCCTAATCAGCCTATCACCAACAGAAATGTATTCTTACTGTTCTGGAGGTTGGAAATTCAAAATCAAACTGTTGGCAGAGTCAGTGTTTATGAGGATTCACTCTGATTTAGAGATACTGCCTTTTATCAGTGTCCTCCAGATGATAAAATGGGCAAGGTGTGTGTGCCAGCGTGGTTCTTCATAAGGAAACTGATCCCATTTATGAAGGTGTTGGACCTAAACCTCTTCTAAACTTCCATCTCCTAATATCATATTGGGATACTAGAATTTTTATATAAGAATTTTGTGGGAGGGACACAAATATTTAGACTATAGCACTGACCAAAACAGTCAAACAGAACAAAGGTGGGCATGACATGTATCCTTCTTGGAAGCATGAGGATGTGTCTTTTGGTTGCCTGTAGGCCTCAGGACCCTCTGCCTTACTGAGAATCTCCAAGAAAATGATGGACTACTAACAATCACAGTCTTACCTGGATAAATTTTCTAAAAGATCAAAAGGCGTATATCAACAAATATATGAAACACATCAATTTTGACATCTTCACAAAAGACTCTTAGAAGTTTCCAATTCTAAGTAAGTTAAGCAAAATAAATAGAAATAACAAGAAAGAACCTAGTAAAATTGTAAGCAATTTTGTAGACCATTTTTCAAGTGGGCTCTTCCAGCAAATGCAGCTCTAAGCTTTTTAATGATTATTCAATTGATGTGGTACTATCGGTGACATAATAGGGATATAAAAAGTTTTCAGCATACCATCTCTTACAGATAAATCTTGAAAGATCTCAAGACGGACTCATCAAATATCACCTGTGAGACTCAGTGCTAAGGACATAGCCCATGAATATAATCCATTTAAGACAGTACTTTAGCT
Organism: Uropsilus gracilis; assembly: GCA_004024945.1. NCBI lineage: Eukaryota > Metazoa > Chordata > Mammalia > Eulipotyphla > Talpidae > Uropsilus > Uropsilus gracilis. The sequence goes on from PVHY01000676.1 coordinate 11,512, forward strand.
CCAGTAAGAAATAAATGATAGAAGCAGTAATGCATCATGTTCCTGAAAAACTTCATCATTATCTGTTATTCAGATCTTTTGTCAGAAAGTACAAGATCAGAGACAAAAAGCTACTTTCTCATATGTCCTCGAGAGCATTCATTGGTCTTTGTGTTTATATTTAACGATGATGAAGGTGTGGCAGACTTTTGTAGTAAATTTTAGGATCACTAGATTAAATTATAAAACAAACTGAGATGTTGTTATTGATTATTCTAAGGTTCTTGTGACTTGTTTTACTTAAAAATTTAATTATTTATGTTACAGTGACATGAAGTTTTAGGATTATTTAGCAAATTGTTACACATATGTATAATATTAATTAAGATCTTGTCTAAGGTTTCTGTGTAGAGGTTTTCTATTAGTCTCATAATCTTTATTTTGCACATGTTTATTGCCTATTTGGTGCTTGAAATGTGGATTTATAACAGCAACACTGATCAAAGAAACAACTAGAGGATGCAAGTTCATACAGATTCACTGCTTATACAGTTCCTTTGTCACTTCTTATTTTTGTCTCTTGTTTTCCTTATATCTTCTTTCCTCCTATTTGTCTTTGATTAATTGTCATTCTTTTCTGGACCTTCAATTCATTTCCTTTTATTGTATTCTTACTTTCCCAAATATATTTTTTCCATAAAGATTCTCCCTTCCACTCTGTCCCATTACCTTCAAGGTCTTGTTTTTATACCATCTGCTTCCTGTGGTGCCTAGTAGCACCCTATCAACCTCCTGAGTATTATTTCTGTTTCATCATGTCTTTTCCATGTGTCTCCCCAAAAGCCACTTGGACACCTTAATCCCTGTGCATGCTGAGACTTATTTGAGCTTGTCTGGTACAGGCAGTAGAAGAGTCTTTTTTTAGGGTGGGGCACATGTGGTGCACTGAGTTATCATCTGTGACATAGCTGAGCTACAGCTTCCTGTCAGAATTAGAAATGAGTCAGGATTCAGGAGAGGCAAATTTCAATTGCAGTTGTAATAGTGTTACATGAGCCTGTAGCAGGGAAGGCAATGGGGGAATGGGTTCTGAGCAGATCCATAGATTCTGGGCTGATTAGGTATGTTTCAGTGTTGAAAAGATGGCACAGTGCTATCAACACTTCCGCTGCATTGTGCAATGTGTGCCATCTATTGTTGCCCAACTAATACACCAAATTATTTGCTTTAGTTTCCCATCTGTTGAAGTCATTTCAGAGACTACAGTTACTACTCCGTGCAACCTTTGCTCCTTAGCACCTTATCACCAAATTAAACTTGACTTTCTTTTTGAAACCCCTTTTTAACTTTTGTTCACTCTCACCCTCACACTCTTTGTCCACATTTACATGAAATTTTCTCCCAAAGTGTCATAATTTTTTGAGAGACTACCTCCAACATTTCAGGGAGATTACCTCCTTCATTAATTAGTCATCATCCCTGTATTTTTTAGTACTGTATTAAAACTAACTTTATGCTTATCCTACATTTTAATTTGAACCCCATATTCCCTTCTCTTTAATATTATAAACTGTATATGTAAACCTTATACCTACCCTACCTATGTCTAAAACATTAATTTCTGAAAAGATAGACCTTTACTATTTTTGTAATGTATACAAATCTTAGCACTTCTACTGATGTATATAAAGTACTACAGGAGACAGTGATGTTTGAAGAACTTTATAATACTAGGTTTAATTTTTAAAGTGTAAATATTCCTACCCATACTCCTTTCCCAGGAAAAGTCCTAGGAAAAACACATTCTTTTGTGGCCAGGAATCGTGATGTCCAGTTCCACCTTTAAGTGCAGCAAATGAGTGTGTTCAATGGTGATCTGTTGGGCAGAACAACACAGGGGTATGACTTGAATTGTTCACCTCTTTTTGGGAGATAGTAGGGGCTCTTCATGTTTTAAATGCCTATTTTTATCATATGGTAAAATTTCCTGGATTTTCTTTTGTACGCTATTTTTAAAGTCCAAATCAATGAAATATTTCAAGTATCCTATTGTATAGTTTCTCAGAGAGACTGATATTTTGAACCCTTAACAGATGTACAAATGGAAACAGTTCCTCAAATTCTTTGAGATGTTCTTTGAGATATCTCAAAGCTATCTACAAAGATAATGTTCTAGCCTCCATGGCTGACAGGATAGTCAACCAAGTGAGATCTTAAAGCAGCCTCACTTGATATGCATGGTCTACTTTACCAACCAGATATTTTCTCCTAAAAATTTTGAAATTGGGACATGAGAGTTTCTCTAGTTAGCACTTACATGTGTAAATGATGTCAATCCAGAACTAAGAGCAGCAGTGTGACTCGCATGCTAAAAGGTAGATGCATCCTGACAATACAAAAGGCAACACACTAGAGGCAGAGGCTTGAAGATAGAACAGGCAGAAATGAAATTAAGCAGAGTGACAGACACAAGGAATGATGCGCTTACCCAGAAATTGAGGGAGACACATCTGGGGGTTGGAGAGAAAGAGAGGTAAGAGAAACAGACAGACAGGGGGAGGGAGAATCATTCAAAGAAGAGTTGCCTCAGATCCTAACTTGTCTGTTCCTCTTGATTCCACAGCTCCCATTTTTTGACCCCTTGAGGACAGAGTCAGTGACCCTTGTGTTGAAACTAGATTAAATTGCTTCTATTCTTTATATCACAAAGATACTGGGCTATGATAGAGTCTACCTCTAATCTACTATGTCAAAACAGAATAAGTTGTGTCAAAAGAGTACCTAGTTCTTCCTGTGAATAAAAGATTTATGGATTCTTTCTCTCTATTATTTAATAAGTTGCCAAAGTTCATCAGCCAATGCCACACTAAGTCCACAATGATGATTTTTTTGCTGAATACTATTGAAATGTTGCTACTAAATTTTGTAATTCATAGTACTTTACTAAATTTATCAGTTGATCAAAATAATTGATAACGTTTTGAAAAGAATTGTCTAAACGTAGTTTTACTTGGCAAAGTTCTAACTAGTGGCCCACTGTGTTCTAAATATCTATGTGTAAGATCTACCTTTTCTTTGAAAAATCTCTATTGGTTTGCTCTAAATTAAAATAAACAAAAAATACTTATACTAACTTAATGTTAACTCAAGGACAGTTTCACTGGTTTTATAGTTTTGCTTTCTTTTAAATTATTAAATTGTTGAGATATTTCAGTCCCATAAGAACATAAGTACCAGATTTATTACCAATTTTAAGTTAGTGCAAATATAGATATTATTGGGAAAATAAGTATAAGGTTGCCTAGTACTTATCCATTCAAAAAAGTTCCATCTATCATTTCAATTTGAGAAACTTTAAAGTATGCCATTATTTTTGAAATGAAAGCTTTTCTTTGTATAGTACTTTTCATTATTTTTTCATTTTTTAATTTATATATAATTTCACAACATTGTAATCTCAGGGATTTGCTCCCCCACCACCCTCTGTTCCCTTCCCCCTCCCTTTCCCTCCTGCTCAAAGTTGTGTGCTTCAGTTTGGTGCTTAGCTTATTTTGACTTTTCCTTAAGGCTTTTGTTTATTTTTTTTCACTATATCCCATATATTAGTGAAACCACTTGGTTTCTGTCTTTTTCTTTATGGCTTGTTTCTGCTAGTATGATTTCTTCTAAATACATCCATGTTGTTATAAAATCATTGAATTTGTCATTTATAATTGATGAGTAATATTCCATCGTGTATATATACCACATTTTTTTTCATCCAGTCATCGTTTTGGGGCATTTAGGTTGTTTCCACAACCTTGCAATTGTAAATTGTGCTGCAGTAAACATCCAAGCACAGGTGTCCCTTTGTACGCACATCGAGGTATCTTTTGGGTAGATTCCCAAAAGCGCAATCTCTGGGTCAAATGGTAGTTGCATTTTCATTAACTTGAAGGTCCTGCACACCGCTTTCCATAGTGGTTGGACTAGTTTACATTCCCACCAGCAGTGTGAGAGTGTTCCTTTCTCTCCACATCCTCGCCAGCAATTCTTGTTGCCTGTTCTTTGGATGTGGGCCATTCTTACTGGTGTAAGGTGGTATCTCATTGTGGTTTTGATTTGCATTTCCCTTATTACTAGCGACATTGAGCAATTTTTTCATGTGCCTGTTGGCCATTTGTATTTCCTCTTTGGAGAATTGTCTTTTTAGTTCTTCTCCCCATTTTTTTGATTGGGCTTTTTGTTTTGATTTTTGTTTTGTTGTGTGAGTTCCTTGTAGATCTTTGTTATTAAACCCTTGTTACTCATGTGGAGGGCAAAGATTTTTTCCCATACAGTTGGGCATCTTTTAGTTATTTCTGTTGTCTCTTTTGCTGTACAGAAGCTTTTTAGTTTGATGTAGTCCCATCTGTTTAGGTTTTCCTTCATTTTTTTGCCATCTGTAGATGTTTCCAGAAAGGGATTTCTGGACTGTAGTTCATGGAGAGTTTTGCCCAAGTTTTCCTTTATGTATGTTATAGTTTCAGGTCTGACCTCTAAATCTCTTATCCATTTTGAGTTGATTTTTGTACATGGAGTAAGGGAGTTTTCTTGATCCATTTTTTTGCATGTCTTAGTCCAGTTTTCCCAGCACCATTTATTGAAGAGGCTATCTTTGTTCCAAGGTAACTTTTTCACACCTTTGTCGAAAATTAGTTGACTATATATGTGTGGTTTTATTTTAGGGCACTCAATTCTGTTCCATTGGTCTGACTGTCTGTTTTTGTATATAGTTACTTTTTAAACCAAGTTTGCTCTATGATTCACTTCTTTCTTTGAGGGGGGTATAACATGCCTAAATTTATTCATGTGTACTCAGTATTTGCATTGACGTGGTTGTGATGGCAAGATCTGAAGCTTTAGTCTTTTGAAAGAAATTTTTCTTCAGCTTTGCTCTTAAGGTCTTTCTAGTGATTGAATGTCTCCCACCCACATAATCAAAGCTAATCTCCTTTACTAAAAGTTAACTGATTGTAAGTGTTAAGCAGATCTCAAAAACAGCTTCCAGGAGTTTCTAAATTAGCATATCTTTGGATATATGAAAAAATACCTTCTAGTCAAGTTGAAACAAAAAACTACCATATTCCCTATAATCTTATCAAAATTGTTCACATGCCAGCTGTTGAACCTCATCTTTTTGCTTCTAAAATGCTTTTAGAATCCTTAAGAAGGGATTTCTTTTTTTTTTTTAATTTATGGCATTTTTTATTTGAAAAATTCATTTTATTCATTTGTCACATTTGTGCATTAATTAATCCCTCCTCCCCCTTCCATATCCCCCCTCCAGTCACTCCATCTCCCATTTTTCTGCGATTTGTTGGTTGGTTAAGTTGTTCAGTTCTTTGTTTGGCCCGTTGGTCTCTTCCGATATCTGGTAAATGTTTTTTTTTTTTTCATATATATGTATATTTATATTTATATTACATTAGTCCATTATTGTGTACCCCAGGGCTTTCCCACTTCACTAACATTTATTAACCATCCCGATCTTTTGTGCTCTTCACCTTTCCCACCTTCTTCCCCCTCCTCCTCTCTCATTCCATGCTCCAGTCCCGTTGGTTATTTTCATTTTCTTATTTGTTTGTTTTTCCCTATATCCATCATATAAGTGAGACCATCCTGTACTTCTCTTTTTCTTTTTGACTTATTTCTGCTAATATGAGTCTAAGAAGGGATTTCTGATTCACATTTATTTCAACTGCTGTTCCTGCTCTTAAATCTTGGGGGTTGTTGGTCTCCACCCTATAGCTGTCTTCAAATATATGATGCTTTCATGAAATTCCTGGCCCTCTGCTACCCCCACCTCCCATTCTATATTCTCTTAACCCTGCTGGGGCATTGACTTTTTGGGTTATTTACCCACCAGATTAAACTTCACTTTTATTGTCATAGAGTTTGAATCCTTATTTTTATGCAGTTTCTGTGATTCATGTAAAATTCTGCAGGTGCTCCAGTGACTATATTGAACCCACATACCTCTTCTTGTTCCTATTATTTTAATAACACAATCAACTTTTGGCAAATGAGGTAGATCACACTAAAAATATTATAAACTGCTCCCTGCATTTCAATTCAGTGGCATAAGGATACTAAATTAACAAGAGGTAGAATTAGCTTCTAATATAATAGAATTGTGATTTTGTTCCCAGTTGGAAGCATTATTCTCTTAGAAACTTGTAATTCCAAGTGTGTGGACCCTGAGGGTTAAGGAAAAAGAAGGAAATATATCAACATAGAGATTTTAGGCTTAGTATTGAGGGGTTACTTCCACTCCCATCCTTTGGTTTCTAGACCTGGTTATGGGATACAGGGGTTATACTGCTATTTTTGGCTACTGAATCATGGCACTCTAATTCCACCTTCCTCAGCTGGTGCTGTAGCTGAGTCATCCTTAGGCTTTGTGATGGGACATATGTTGATCCCATAGCATTGATAGGGATGCTGTGGTAAAATTGAGGGGACATAGCCCCAGCATGGTAATGCTGCATTAAGATAGCCACCATTGTGCCCTGGTGGGCAGAGACTTTGAGAAGGGAACACAACTCTTCTCATGAGAGGAACTGGAGAGGGAATTTAAGAAGAAGCACAGCTGGAAAGCAAGGAGGAGGGAGAGAAAGCTGAAGAAGGGAGACAGCAGAGGAGCAGCAGGGAGGTTGGAGGCCTTGGAGCTGCCACTGCCATGTGTGGCAGCAAGGCAGAGAAGGAAGCCACTCTATGGGCTTCCGTCCCCAGTTGAGGCTGATTTGAAGCCTGGGGAAGCATGTTGGAGAAACTTGTGACCTATGTAATCTGACTTGGAAATCTGGTACTTGAAAACTTGTTTTAACTTTGAAAGTGTGAAGCTTGGGAATTGTGTGGCGACCCGAAAAAAAAACTTGAAGTGTTGTTGTTAAAGAGAATTTGAAGTATTGCTGTTTTCATTGTGAGGTTGCTGCTATTGTTGTGAGTGAATCTTGGTGGTTTGGGCTGAAAGAAGTTTGGATCTGTGCTTTCGGAGGAAGATCGATGACACCATCTTGGTTTTTTCATTGCATTTGAATTTCCCACCTTTGGAGGAGAATTGATAGTACCATTTTGGCTTGAAGTGATTAGCTGTGCCTTTGGAGGAGGATTGATGGTGCTGTCTTTGTTTCTTTATTTGACTTGAAGATGGGACAGTTGCCATTTTTGGACACATGTAGCTAAGGACCCATGTTTGGACTAGAGACTGAACTGTGTGGTAAGATTACTAAAGGAGTTCCTTGTACCCTCAGTGACTCTTGTCTATTTTGATGTTTTAGAAGTAAACAAATCTATGTTTGCCTCTTTCAGATGGTCTGATCTTGCTACTGCTCATGCTAACTAGGACAAACCTGATGAGTGGTTGAATTTAAAGTGACAGTTGCTCTTGTTTGAAGATTTAGTTAAGTTCTCTGCTTTGTTTGTTTTCTTACCTGATGTCAGCATGAACCCACTCATACATTTCCTCCATTATAAAGTGGGTTACTGTTTGAAGATAATGTTTTGTGACATAATATGTCAGTGAAAAAGGCATAATTGAAGGTATATATTAGATTCCTAGAATAAAGTACTACCAAAGGGACCTGATCAAAATAGAAAATTATTCTTGCACAATTCTGGAGGCTAGAAGTCTGACATCTAGAAGTCCCTTACACTTTATATTCTAGGGGAAAATTAATGTTATGTTCTTTGTTCTTTTTTTTTTTTTTTTTTTGGTGTTGCTGAGAATGTCTGGATTCCTTAATTTACAACCGCATATCTATAACCCTGTCCCCATTGTCACCATATAATCTCCCTCTATGTCTTCATAAAAAGGCATAGTCAGATTAAGGGCCGACCCTACCCCAATGTGATTTCTACTAATTCCAAGTTCCTTGTTCCTATTTCCACATAAGATTGCATTCTGAGGTCATGGGGATTAGGATTTAGCAATACTTTTTGGAAGGAGACATAAATCAACCTATATAGTGCTAGGAAAAATATTGTGTACCGGAATGTCAGTATATAGCAGGACATTTATTTAGGTTTGAGGATGAAATATTCCTCCCTTCCAAATTAAAAAAAAATAATATAATTCATTTTCTTTCTAGGAATTGAGTGATCCCTTTGAAGAACGATGGCAATTAATATTTGTCTTTGGCTTCAATGTTTGTCTTTAGCTTCAATGATTGACAGTCTGGTCACCTAGCAATTATAATAATTTCATTAATCTTGAGGAGAACCAGTCCATGTTTTTGTTCAAGTTGATCCATGTGCAACTTCTTACCTTGTCATCATTTTGAGCAAAAACTGGATTAACTAAGCAAAGAGACTGATGATAACTAAAATAGGTATTATCTAATCATTTTGATTAAGAGTTCCTCACCAGTGAATATCCTCTGATGGGTTTCTATATAGAAAATATCCTAATATTACATAATTATTCCAAGAAATATATCCATATCTCTTCTAACAGAACTCTTTACCATCAATCTTTTAATCTTGTGTCTTAATTCCTGAGGGATTAGACATCTCATTAACTTGCTCCATTTGTCATTATGGACCCATATAGTAGACAATCTCTTCCTTTATGTTTAAAAAAACTAAATATACTACCTAAAGCTCTACCTACTGGGAAATTTTCTCTTTAGGACTAACTTTCCAACTGCCATAAATAGGGTTAGAGTCCGGCAGCTACTCACTCTTACATTTAGCCTGTATCATCATCCAGATGAATAATTTTCCCTCCTTGATAATAGAAACAGATAACTTTCCAGGAGGACACAGGTGTGGTTTGAGGCACTGCTGACAAAAGAATAGAAGTAACTAATTTGAAGTCTGAATCTGCTTAGATGGTTTATTTGAAGTTTCTGCATCTTACTGGGTCCTGTGAGGTGTATCTCATTCCCATTTAGTCATTCAAGATTGCTGAACACATCTACTTAGAGAAGTTTAATGACATACTACACAAATCATGCTCAGCTCAGATCATATAGTTCCCAGGCTAAAATTCTTGGATATTGTGCAGTTTGAGCAGGGACTAATGGGAAATCAGAAATAGTTTTACACACTGAATGTACTTGTTTACAGGTGATTTTAAATTTATTCCAGAATACTTGGGTCTATACATTGTCTCCTATGAAGGCATGTTAGAAATTCTAAAGGGCATCTATTTGCAGCAGGGAGTTCAAATAACATTTATATATTTCATGTTATAAAATCCAAGATGTGTGGAAGCTTGTTCTATGTGGGCCTATTTCTAATCTTTTTGTTGTTGTTCTTGTGTCTTTATGGATTGCTCAGGAAAGGAGTAATAGTATTCACAAATGTGGTTATGTTTCTTCCAGAATACAAAGATTTATCCTAAATGTGGAGTCTCCTTTATAGTAGGAAGTTCAAGTCCCAGTTAATAGCGGCTCACTTTAGAAGAGACTTTTACACGTGTTCTTCACTGAAAGAATGACTTATTTGTGCAATTTGGCAGTATCATAAAGTCTTGAGGGGTTTATCTCTCACCAGCACAAGTGATTTTGCTAAGACATGTGGGTATTTGTGACTTATTGATTGCTAGGTCCAATTAGCATAATGTTTACTGTGATAGAACAGAATGATTTTTCCTGGAATTTCAACATGGTTGAGATTTTGAGAGAGATTCGGAGCATTCACATAGTCCTGCAGTACGGCACAGAAAGTATAATTCTATCATTTAGATAAAGATGGGTTGCTTTAGACTGCCTTTGCTAATTTAGAGGGCAAACAAAATGCCACAAAATAAACTACTTTCTAGATCAATAAATGCTCTCTATAAACCTGTAACTGTGTTGATTTGCACTACATCTGGATCAGCAGCTGTGGCTGTTGGCACTGATAATTCAGTCATTCAAAGCAGCCACATGACTATTGTAAGAGTTAAATGGGGATAAGACAGGAGTTACCATTCCTGCTTTTAAAATCTTTATGGATAGTATACATTTCTACAGTTTTTCTGGTATGTATTGCTTTTTTGTTTACTAGTTGATTGGGGAAATTCCAAGGGTTCTATTTCTGTTCCTACTATAACAACATTTATATCATAGATTAGAAAGCCAAGATATGGCAGTTTTAAGTTGTTAAGTATGATTATTTCAAGTATGCAAGTGGGAACATAGGAAACAACTACCCCAAGGGCTAAAATCCCACTGGTCATTCTAAGGTGGATGTGAGTCAACACTCCTTTTACTTCCTAACTTTATGCCTATACTGAGTAGTGCTAAATTGGGGTATTGACTGATAGTAAGAAGTGTGGTAGTTATTTCCACTTCCTGGTTACCTGTCATCCTGTTAAATGACCAGGGATCTTCTGGGGGAACACTTGGAGGAAAATTTACAGTGTATCTTTATGTTCACATTTCAGAGAGAATCCTTAAAAGAAACTATACTCTCAAGAGGCTGTAGGCTTGTGAACTGTGCAAGAAGTCATGAATTCCCACTATTGTATTTTTGTCTGGTTTATTGATACCAGAGGAAAAATTGGTTTGATGACATGGGATAAATAATATCTTAAAGGATGACAATTTAATTCTTAAGATTTTCATGCAAACACATGTTAATTACAACTGTGCATCCTAATGGGTCAAAACATGTGAATTGCCATTCTGGCCTTGTGGTAAATTGGGACAGTTGTATCAGTTTCAATCTTAAAACTAAGCATTGCTGTTGGCTTCTACTACTCCAAATGCCTTCATTATCCAAGTCAGCTAGTTCAGTTCCTCAATAGCATCTCTGGCCAATAGAATTCTGGCAGCCAACACAAAGCTTTTTGGGGGTAGTGCTGTTCACCACTAACTAATTGCTATAATATTTTGATTGCTTTTAGAGAAATGTTCTTTGGTTCCTCCTGGAAATATAGCCAGGGGAGTGACTGAGTAAGTTATCCATATAAAGTCTGCTTTCACATTCTCCCAATGTTTGATTCATTTCTTCTTTGCAGTAGAAATATCCCAGCATCTCAACTTTATTACTATGAGTCACTATTGACTCCAGACTTCAAGAAAACTATTAGAAACTATCCCAGGAGCTTCAACTGACACAGCAGATCTAGATTCCTAAACTTTCTCATATTGAAACATTTTTCTTCAGAGAAGCTTGTATTTTTATCTATTTGATTCAAACCCTTCTAAACATGCTTCCCATTTCCTGACTACAAAAAACTGACAAATTCCTATCACTCTTTTAGCATAGAAACTATCTTATTCTTGGGGACACTTGATAATTCCCCTTTTGGCATTGAGCCAATGAATAAATGGTGGGAATTAACTTGAGAAGAATGGGAATATCTGAATATCCTTGCTAACATATGCTCCCAATGAAGTCAATGAAGGTGATTTCCTCTGATAGCCTAGAGAGATTGCTTCAACTAACAAGGAAGATTCAAGCAGCTTTGAGAGTTCAAGTGAAGGACTCCATCTCAGTTTTAGATTTCCACTTTATTCCCAAGGTTATTATAACAAGTCTCTTAGATTATAGTTAGAACCCTGGTTAAAAAGGAGTGGGAGCCTGAGATTTGCAGTGGAAAGTGAGCTTTAATTTTAACTTGTACTCTCAAAGCCCAATGAATGTGTGTGTTTAATGGACACTGCAGTCCTGAAGCCCAGACCGCAAGGTCATGGTTCTGACACACAATTGTGTATGTTCTACACATATGAAATGTACAAGATATGTTCAAGCTAACTAGAAGTTTTATGATTCTCATGTGAGCTGAAAGTTTAGACTGATGCTTTTATTTTTGTAATCTTTCCAAAATAGTGAGAAGCACTCTGATAAAGATAATCTATATCATTACAGTGATCAGATGACACAGACAATTACTCCCAAAACTTTCTCTACTGGTTACAACCTGCTATCCCCAAACAGAGAAACCTGAGAGTCTGTTCCTTGAAGTTATTCTTGGTGGCAATTATTGTATCAGTGAGGACTCCAGAAAGGCAGGAGGGATACTGATGTTATGCTGAGGAGAATTTAATGAAATACTCTTAGAGGTGTGTATGGGTGGAAGATAAGAAGAAAGAGGTTTTGAGTCACCCCCAATATTAACACTAGGATGGTGTTTCCATTTCTAAGCCTGGACGGGAGGATCTATGGTCAGAGGAAGTCACATTCACTGTTTGAATTTTGATATTAAAGCAGAACATAAACAGAACTGCTCTCTCTTATCCATCTATCTATCTGTGGCCTTCACATTAATCCACACAATATAGTTTGAAGAAGTCAACCTTTCTGGTGTTCAGAACATAACAAAGAATTAATTTGAGTCAGGGGGAAATGGGGAAAGGCAAATAGGGAGTAACTGGTGAGGTGGTGGTAGCGGGAGCTTTTTATGCAATAGCAGTGAATTTGAGGAGAGTTTCCTGCTGTTTTCAGATAGTTTACTCCCTTTTAGTAGTGTGCCTGTTAGAGAGTCCATTTTCAGTCTCACTGTATCACCTTAACAATCCCTTTCTATACCACATTCCACCTCACTATTCAGAAATTCTTTCCTAGGGGCCTCCTTGGTTCCCAAGCAACTCTGGAAATATGGTTAGAAGAGGTTTAAGTGTCCTTGAGACTTCTCAGACAGTTAAGGTGATTGTATAAGGTGGTAGCATATAATAGTCTCCAGAGGGATGTTGCCTAGTGCATCTGAGTCTGAGCCAAAGTAACCAGTTATAGTACTGAAGTAAAAGAAAATTAAGGTGAACAATACTTGCAAGCACAATTAAATTATAATGTGATGTGGCAGTAGAAAAACTGAATGTTTTTTTTTGAAACTATATGAAGAATAATCACAGTACTCACCTCAGTATTTCTTCCCACACAATTCAGTTACAGTGCTTTAGACATCATGTCTGATTTTAATGTCTGAGTTACAATTGGTTGCAGATATTTGATGAAACGAATGGTGGTAGAAAGAAAAATAGGCAATTAAGTAAAAGTCTTACTAGTCAAAAATACTTGCCTCCCCCAAAAAGATGTGAACTAAATTGATTGAATGAACTCTAGAACTTAAAAAATAATGAAATTTTACTCCAATATAAGAAAAAAATATAAAGATATCTTGAATACTGCAATAGAGACAATAGGGAAAATATAGCTGTAACTAGAGGAAAATTGACATTCCTGTGTCAGTAGCATTATCTTTTCATGAAAAATAAAATCAGTAATATATAGAAGCATGTATGGGGGGGGTTGATTATTGCTTCAAATATAGCATGTTTATTCAGAGTCATGTATACCAATCTATGATGTATCACTCTGAAGGTGAAAATTCAAACGGGGGATAGAACTGTGAATGAGGAAACAGGAATTTTCACTCTCCATCCATTCCCATAAGTATAACAAATTTAGCTGTTTTATGCTAGAGGCAAGTTTGCTGAACTTGAATAACCTTTACATTGATTGCTATAGACATTCAGGTAAGATTGCAAAGCTTTTTCTGTGGTGGTGTAGTTTTACATGGTCATTGTGTCAATCTACATTGCTTGCCTAGACTATCTCTATTTCAGTAACTCCTTTAAATAGAAAGCGGCCTTTACTAGAGTTATTGGATTTCTCATCATTATGCAGTGGGGGAGGGCATGCAGGCTTGGAAGTCAATTGACCAGGTTTGAATCTTGCTTCCTCAACTTACAAGCTCTGTGAAGTTGGACTCATTTTGGTGCCATTTAGCCTTAGTTTCCTTTCATAAAAATGGGATTATTAGTACTTGCAGTAATGTTTTGAAGTAACATATTTGGTATATGTGAGGATTAAATAAATAAAAACTGATGTGCCTCTTCAGAACTGTCTTCTAATTTCTCAGTGAAGGAATCAATGTACCTTCCCTTCAGAGCACAATGGTGGTAATTCCACTGGAGAGAATGTTGACAGGACAAGGACTTGTCTCTGTGGCTCGAGTTAGATGCCATTACCTAAAGTAACTTCTCTGATTCTCCTCAAAATAGACTGATTCAGGACCCCTTGGAGACTGTAGCTTCTTCCTTAATAAATGAAAAGTTTGAATTTAAAGTCAGGTAACATTTTGCCTTCAAGCATTGTCTTAAATGGATTTTTCTTTCTTGCTTAAAAGAAAGTCAGAAAAGATTTATTATAAATGTTCTCAGGAGACTACTTCCAAAATGCTTCTCTTAAAGAGGTAGTTATAAAAATGAAAACTGAACACTGCTTTGGAGATTTGTAAAGTGACAGGAAACCCATTTTTTGCATTCCTATTAGTGAATTTCAGATGAGTTGGAGTATGCTAAAAATTAAGCTCACAGTTCACATTTGATTAAATTGAGATCCACATGTGAAGACATGGATAATGATTCATTTTTAAAAAAGAACCAATTACTAAAAATGGAATATGTGTTAGAAAACGGATAAGCTGTTAAGGTAGCATCATAACTACATCCTTAATGCCAGTATTTAAGAGGTCATGTCATCGGTATTTAAGTTACATTTACATTATAAATTAGACTTAAATTGCAATTCTGAATTTAATTCAGATGACATAAATAAGTTTGTCTTTTGCATTTGCCGCTGTATAAATCTTTGCAAATAATCTTTTGATTTTGGATATGGGTGAGGTAAAAATGAAGAACCTTTTAGGTATCTCTTTCTAGCTAAAGGCTTTGAGTAAATTTTGAAGAGAGTAAAAGAGCTGCAGTGTGGCAGTTTGCTTCTTGTATACCTTAAAGCTGTACCAGCTTCTTAACATTCATTCAACAGGAATCCTATAGATCTAGAGATTCTTCCTGAATTGACCTCTGAGAGATACTAGCAGCTTGATAGATGAAGAAATAAATCTCAGGAAATGTTAGTTCCCTTTATGGAATGTGATAAGTTGTTTAATATTTTTCTAGTTCAATAAACCCCTTATTATCAGTTAAAATAGAATGGCAGAATCTGACTATAGGGTCAGATTTAACAAGAACAGAATCTAGGGTTTCTATGCTATTTGCGGTTATTCTTCTTGCTTCTATTATCATTGATATCATGTCCAGTGCACTAGGATATTTTGAATATCACCTTTTTCCACTGTGAAGTGGAAATACTTGCTCCTCTGTGTGGCAGGTATGGTCTGTTGGAATGTCATCAGGATCCATTTCCAAATACTTCTGTTAACTTTCTTATCCTACAGAGACTGGAAGTCTAAAAATCTATATTCCCCAGCCTCTTGCTGCTAGTTTGGAATGAAATTAGACAAATTAAACAAAACAAATTAAACTTAAACAAATTCATTCAAGGTTTATAACTTGGGAGAACATAATCTAGGAACCATCTTTCTCAAACTTTGGTTATTTTACTCTAGAAAATATTGCCAAGGCATTTTTCCCCCCTCTCTAGTATCCAATTCTAACAAGAAACTAAAGTGACAGTAGCAATTGCTTTATCATTTCCAGGTCACAGCCATAGTGAAATATTCTTGTAGATGTTCCAGTAGCGACCTCTTTGCTTATACTCTGTGGCAATCATAGAATCAACAACACTCCTGGTATTGCAGTTATGTAATTTTAGGGAGTAATTTCTGCAATACAGCGAAAAGGCCCCTCCTTCCAAACATCTAGTTATTTTATAAGTCTCCAATTGCTTGCATTTCACCCTTCTCTCTTAAAACGTGCAAAAGTATTTCCATTTCTTTATTGAACTCTGATATGTGACCTAAGTCCTGGGAGCATCAAAAAGAATTAATGGTACATTTTAAGGTACTTTGTTAAAATACTATATGGGCATTGGAATTATTATCTCTAACATACAAGCTTTGCCATGCTATTTAGTTAGTTACATTTAATGGACATACAGGTCCTAACATGCCCCCCACTGACTATAAAAAAATTGTATCAAAGTCGGTACTTCCTCATAGAAGAAAGCAATAGCTGTCACTGTTACAGTAAGTTTTCTGCTTATTTCCTGGTCCTGGGATCAGGGTAGCATAGATTAGGAGTGCAGGAGGCTCGCCTTATACTTGTTAAATAACTTGGGGTCTGATTGTTCAGGAGCACTTGAACCGACTGATTTCTTCTTCTATACTCTATACTTTTGCCTAGAATTTTCTATAGCTCTTGTGAATTTGAAGTTTCTGAAAATAAGAGTATTGTGGTAGTTTTTGCTTTCCCCTTCCTTGTATAAATAATGTCCCTTGGGAAACAAGGTCAAAGGTTTGAAGTTGTAAAGAATTAAGGCAGTTCCTTACATAACTGGTTATTCAATTTGTGATCCTCAAGTATTTCCTGCTAGAAATCAAATTATTCACTTAGAAAATATGATGATTTTTGAAACATAGCAGCAAAGTTATACATACTAAGTCAGCATACTGTGTCTCAGGATTTCTGAGTTATGATTAGCTTATCTCAATGTTATCGTTCACTGAATATAATTATCTTTAATATTTGTGACTTTGGCTTTATAGTTGGTGTGGTGAATCAATCAATTTATTTGCTCATTGTGGGGAAACTAAGATGTACAATTACTTCATTGTTCTGATTAAACAATCATTTTTTAGTGAAATATATTTTTAGCACTATTTTGAATTGATATGCATTTACTAAAAACAAATGTTTAATTTTACATAGAATAATATATGCATGTATTATGATACTATATATCAAAATGATGCTAAAGAGATTTTTGATTGCAGCACAAGTTGGGAATTGAAAGATAATATCACAAACACTGCTTAAATGCTCAATGACTTTAATACCAGGGGGAGTAAAGTGTAATTTTACTTACAAATTCTTTCTCCTTTAAATGAAACACATAATTGTAAAAAAATTCATATCTAGTCTATTTTCTCCTATAAAGAGTATCACAAATCCAGCTTTAAACTGCACTTATGAATTAGGTGTGCACTCATGATTCAGTGGTTTTCTCAATACTTTTGAAATGTAACTTGTTACCCAGGTGAATTTAGAAGATTGGTACTTGGGAAATACTTTTCAATTTCTACTATATTTAGATATATATCAGATATATATGCCAATTCCTCTCTTTTTCCAAATATATATAAACATTGTTGATATGTAAAAATAAATTCCTATACATATTATTTCATCTGCACCCATTTATCAATGTTTATTATATGTACATATATGTAGGATAGAATGAAAATAATGTTGCAGAATAGCTTATAATATCAAGTAATATTTATATCTCTTTTCTATTCCCCATGACCATCTCCAATTAGCTTCATATGGATCGGGGCGGGGGGGGCTACCAGGGTTGAATAATTTATTAAGATAAAGATGGGGATCCTCCTTTTACTCTTCTACCATAAGGGGCTTTCAATCATGCTGAGTGTCGAGAGGGAATAATGGAGTTTTGAATGAAGAAGAGAGAAGGAAAACCAGCATGGTGTTATTTTGTCTCTTGATCCCTTATTCTGAATATCATGGGTATATAAGAAATGCCAAGAGAGTGTGTCGATACCCGGGGAGAGGAGATGAATGTGCTGTCTTCTGAAGGCAGTATAAAAGGGACAGTTGAGCAGATGTGCCCTCTCACCATCTGGCATTGATAAAGCAAAGGCTTTATCATATCTACATTGTTCATTTAGATATGGGAGGTCTCCAGTTCCCTCAGGTCCCAGGTATGACATGGTCAAAGAGTGACGTCTTTAACCAGAAGGATCTCTAACCAGAGGCTGAACGTGGGCTTCATGACTTTCCTGGTAGAAGCAGCTGATATGCAAGCTGGCAGGACAATAGGAAGAGAGAGAGGCAGGGCTCAGTATCTCCAAGATATTACCCTTCCATGTTATTGCCTGCAGCCTATGTGCCTTCTGCCAGAGCCCATCCTGATGTGGTCACCAGACAGCACACGACAGTATCACCTGCAGTGGAATATAGCTTAGAAAGTAGATTGCCACTCTCACAACTTCTCCCAACTGGAAGTCAGTTGCTGCCACTGCAAGATTGTTGGAACACAAGATGAGGTGAGAAAAATGTCTAGTATATTAATTTGACTATGAAGTCAAATTGTAAATGATTAACAGAAACTAAGTTGGCTATTAAATCACTAGATGATACAGAATTATAAGAACTAAATTAGATGACCTAATGTAAGAATAACTGGTTGGAAATTTAGAACTGGAAAATAAAATAGATTCAAGAAATCAAAAAGCATTATGTTTCTAAACACCCAACTTTATTATTGTATATAATCATGTTATTCATATATATATATTTTTCTTTTCAAAGTGAGACCATGCTGTTGATACCATCTTTGTTTACATATATGTCAACACTATCACTTTTAAAAGGTGGTTAATATATTGTTTTAAATTTATATGGGGGCAAATATATTCTTATTTGATGTTTGCTTTTATGTCATGACTATATTTTGCATCAAAAACATGAATTATAATACAAAATTGTTTAATCAATTAAATAAATATCATCTGAATATGCCTACAACTTCCATATGGTTTCATTAAGTATAATCATTAATTTATTTCTAGCTTATTTTAGGTTAGGATAAAACAGGAATCTATCTGTTCTCTTTCCAAATTGCTTACTTGTCTCAGCATCATTTATTACATTATTTATCTTTCCTGTTTCAAAGCCACCTTTATTGCCAAATTCTATATATTTATTCTATTCTTTATTTTGAAAGTATCACACTTTCTTAAATATAATAAGTTAGAATCCATAAAATTAAAATATGGAAGGATTAGTAATCCATCATTTCTCTTATTTTTCACAGTTTTCCTGGATGGCTAGAGAACTTTAGGGTAATTTTTATCAATTCTCTAATACCAGTATTCTGACTTTCATGAAACTGAAGTAAATCTATAGCTTAATTTGGGATACAATTTGTCTTGCTAAAGATGTTCTATTTTATACTCTCTGTTTTCCATATATTCTTTCTGTGCCTATGCTTCTGAGTAAAATTTTGCCATTTTCTGCAATAAGGGATATAATTTCTTATGAAATCAGTTCTCTATAGTTCTTTTACGTTCCTTTCTGCTAGCCTATTTAAATATTTGCACTTCTAATGTTGGGTATAAATTATTTTTTTGTTTAATTATCTAATTTGCTTGATACAGTTTTTATTTCTAATAGCGTCTTAGTTGGTTCATTAATTTTCCTTTTGTTTTCTTGTATTTCAGCACTTTTCTTATATTTTATATCATTATTTAATTGGATTGACTGTCTTAATCAAAATAATCATGTATGCACTATTTGTAGAGAGAATGTTTTTTATCTTTTGTATACTAGTGCTATTAACAGGCATTAATAAATGTGCATGCAATGTTTAACTGGGGGCACTGAAGAGTTGTGATTGAATTTACGTACTGTCTCACTCTACTTGTGTCCTTAAGAGATTTTCCTTTAAGAATAGATTTTTCATTTTATCAGTTTTTCTCATTGTGTGAAAAATTCTTTTTTTTAGACTATTCATAATGTGCATTGTGTCAAACTCACTTATATAATCTATATATGTGAATTAAATATAAAGGCCATTAATTTAAAATGTGTAGGTGGATTTGGTTTATGAATGTCTTATTTTGAATTTTCATTCACTATAGTTACTGTTCACAGTAAGCTAGACCCCAGTTTCCCATGGGATCACGTTGGATGTGGTATGGAGGGTATCTATATTATAGGGCCTCCACCCAACATTTACCCTCTTGGGGGAGAATCTGCCCAGAAACACTAGTTTTAGCTAAACCAGGCAAGGATAGACCCAGTTTGGGAAGGGGGAATATAATTTGACTTTCAGAAAGGAGTAAGAGAAGGCTTTTTAAAGGTAAATCCATGAGGTGGGGAGGAGAAGAGCAGCATCATAGCCTCTTTTTGGAATGGGGGTACTCTGGAAATGCACACACATTCCAACAGCATAAGTGGGAAACTTTTTCCCTTCAGGAAACCATTAGTCTGGATCTAGCACTTTTTATGTGTCATGGTGCTTCATGGTCAGTGTGGTGGCTGGCCTTTTGGACAGGTCTTGGCCAGTTCATGATTTAGTCCACCTGTTCAAACAGAGCTGGGGAACTACTAGCTCACAGTTTCATGTAGCCAGGCTGTCTCATTGGAAGAACTTGACTGTGTACCCAGGTGCTTTATGAGACACAGATGCAGGTAGCAGATTTGAATTTGAAAATCTGTACTCTACAGAAAGCAGGTGTCCCCCACTTTTGAAAATTTACTTTTAAGTCATTTCACTTTTGCAAAAAACCTCAATTAGTGCCTATTTTTGCTCACAGAGAGAAATCTAAAGAGTATTTTTTGCTTTCACGACAAAGATAAAAAACAAAACTAGCGCTCAGCAATTGTCTTGCGGAGGCAGAACACACCTGTGACAGCCATCACAGCGCTGCCTGGGAACTACTCTATATTAGGGGTGTACTTATCATATCATTCCTGCTTTTGCTGTAATCACTCAGCACATAACATTTCGATCAAGGATGGACCACATTGCAACACATTAAGAAGCGAACTTCAAATAGCTGTAGTTTAAAGATGTTGTAGCCATAGTAATGGTGGAACCTTGCTTGTCAGCAACAGCCTCATGTTACAGCCTCTCTTGATAGCATCACTTTCTTGATTTAATCTGTCATTTTGTTCAGTATGGTTCCTAAGTAAACAATATTCACTGCTAATGCTGTTTTTACAGTGATGATATCATCTAACACCACATTTCTAGACTGTATCCCTGTCATTAAGCAACCTACGATTGTATATGTTAGTTTTATATTAGATTTCATATGTGATTTGACATGATTTGGTAGGTTGTATTTTGGGACCAGGGAATGGCTGAATTTTCTCTATGTAAATTATTGGTAATTGCTTCTTTGTGTTACACTATTTTGTCTTAGGAGTACTGAAGGAATGTTCTACTTTCAACGAGTAGGGAAACCTGGAGTGGCTGGTTGAACTTCCCTGCTGTGGTAGAATGAACAGGAAGGCTCTATTCTTTGGGGAGCAAAGATGTTCCTAGCCCATTGAGTAAACTAGGAAAAAAATATCCATTGCTCTTGGTACTCACAGCTCCATTCCAGAATGCACAGTTTAATGTCAAGAAGGAAATCTCCTTAAGTACACAAAAGTATTGTGTATGAAACACAATTCATGGTGATTCATGGTAACTTTGCATATGCTATCTATCTATCTATCTATCTATCTATCTATCTATCTATCTATCTATCTATCTATCTATCTATCTATCTATCTATCTATCATCTATCTATCTGTCTATCTGTCTATCTGTCTATCTGTCTATCTGTCTATCTGTCTGTCTGTCTGTCTGTCTGTCTGTCTATCTGTCATCTGTCTATCTGTCTATCTATCTATCTATCTATCTATCTATCTATCTATCTATCTATCTATCTATCTATCTATCATCTATCTATCTGTCTATCTGTCTATCTGTCTATCTGTCTATCTGTCTGTCTGTCTGTCTGTCTATCTGTCATCTGTCTATCTGTCTATCTATCTATCTATCTATCTATCTATCTATCTATCTATCTATCTATCTATCTATCTATCTATCTATCTATCATCTATCTCTATCTCTCTATCTAAATATCTTTATTAGGGCTCAGGAGATTTTTCAGAAGAGAACTAAGTTAGAGCCATTTTGAAAGAACCCATTACATAGTGCTATCTGCAAAGGAAATTCCCAGCAGAAGAGGGATGAGTTTTGATAGAGTAAAAAAACAATTGATAGGGATTCTGACTGATGCAAACATAGCTTTTCTATAGCTCCTGGGCATGATTATGTAAGTTACTATGAAATTGGTAGCTTGTAGTGATAAAAAAGGAAACTCACTCTGCTTGAAATAAAATGAAAGCAAGTACATGGCACAATGTTGGACAGGGGTCTTGTGAGAAAAGACAGGGCATAGAATTGGTAGATCTCACTAAATCACCAAGGAAAGACTATGCCTTTGGCACCCTAAAGATTCCTCGTTCCCTGGCAAAGACAGTATTTTCTTGAATCAGCCATTAGCTTAGTTTTGTTCCAAGGAGAAAGAAAAAAAAAATTCTCTTAGTTGTTAAGTTAGTGTGTGATTTACAACTTCCTTCTGTGTATTCAAAGAAAAAAAAATGGCATAGCATATGACAAGGAAACTTTGGAAGTCAATGCTCCAAATTTGTTCCAGAGTATCTGATTTATGCTAAAAGCCTGTGGCACATTGATATTGTCTGACCCCTGTGAAGTTGCATTTGGTATTTGGGCTGTGAGTAGAATTTCCTTCATTTACAATAACATGAAACTCAGCAGTAAATCTTCACAAGATTATTGTAACTTGCATGATTGGAAGCTATCCTTGGGGTTTACTGAGCAATGGAATGGCAAAATTTCAAATTCCTAGGTGATAAACAACAACAAAAAAACCCTCTCCAATTTCCCTTCCTCAAAAATTCTATACAGATAGAATGATGCTACTTGCCCCAGTGCCTAGTTTTTGGGTCTTTATAAAACCACCAAGAAATAATGCTTTATTAAATGTCTACAGTCTTAAATTTAAGCAGTTAGAATAGCACTAAAAATAGATCAGTGCGCATTGCCTAGGTGCAATATATCAGAGATGAAAGGCAAGCAGAAATCCCCAAACTGTTGTAACTTGAAAAATGAAACAAATTTAACCTACTGCAAATGGGCCATGTGGATATCAGAAAGGACATATTAATCAAACCTTACCAATTAAGGAACTGGTACTTCACTACTAAACTCTGAAATGAATTTCAAAAGCTTGGCTTGATGGAATGGATATTTATGTTATTAAGATATCATAGCAACCAATCTTTATCTGTTCTGAATACTACATAGAGGTCAAGTTGAAAGTTCTCCACTGATTACCATCGTGACAATTAATAAAAATGATTTACTTGTCTGTTCTAACTTCTCTAAAAACATGAGTATCTAGAGGTAGGAGATTCTTTCTAGTGCTAAACAATAATGCTTCCTGTTAAATAAGTGAGAGATGAGTTAAGCCATTGCCAATCATTGAACAAATAACTTCTGTAGGATATGTGAGTAAGGTTAGGCTTTTTCCTTCATTAACTTGTATGAACGACAACTGGGGTATTGTGTCTTCCCACTGACTATGCTGTCCAGTGGGTGTGTGGATGTGTAAGTGTGCTCATTTGGAGAGGGAGGTTAAGAGTACAAGCACCATCATGGGAGGAGAAAGAGTACCAAGATAATTGGGGGACTGGAGCCTCACCTGCCTTCTGCTACCACCCCCATCCTTCTCCTTGGCCCTCACCCTGCCCTGCCTTGCTTCAAGCCCTGCCTAGTCTATCTGTATAATTGGTAGAACCAATAAAAAATCTTCACAGATTGGTACGCCTGATGTTTGCCTGACAACTGGTGACAAGAATTGGTTACATTATGCTTCAAACCAATTTTAATTAATATGAAAGAACTTGTGAAATTTGAGTCTAAAGTCCTACTATTTCTAAAATGAATTTAATTATACTTTCTAAAGATGATTTATCTTGAGACGTTATTTTTTCCTAGTTCTAGCTCTGATTACTATTACTACTTTCTAAAATGCTACAGATTTGAAATGTACTTTTTCTCACTTATATAAGCAGCTTGCTATGATATTAATTTGTACTTTTCTGTTTTCCAATTACAAAATTAGCATTTATGGAACATCTGCTCTCAGGAACCCTTTTCCCCTAGTCTTCCACTCTTCCACAACTCATAACTATATCACTAATTACCCCCCTTGGATAATAAACAGAATAACCCCTGATTTTTCTTATTTCCTTACAACTCATAAGTAGGCCATGTGCTATCTTCCAGTTCTACTTTCAAATCCATTCAAAATCTGACCACTTCTCATTACGTCTAGACTACTACGGCAATCCCAAACACTACTAACTCCTGTCTGGTTCACTGCAATACCTCCCAGCTGGTCTCCAGGCATCTGCTGGCTCCATTGCCACAGAGCAGCCCGAATAATCTTCTTAAAGGACAAATCATATTATGCCATGTTCTTGTTCAAAACCTTTCATAAGCTTCTTATTACATGAATATAAACTTTAATGTGCTTATCATGGCCTGTGTTGGTTTACATTATCAGGCCCTTTCTAACCCTATGTTATATTACTCTTCTCACTCACTTAATACCATCCCATCCTTGTGATGTTCTTGGAATTCACTGAGCTCATTACCACTTCATCTTTGCTCTTTGATTTCTCTGTCTAAAACATTCTTCTAGCCAGATCTTTCAATGCTTACCTCATTATGTTCGGAGTCTTGCTTAAATCGTCCCCAAACACTTCTTTACAACCCGCATTCTTATTAGTTCCTAAACCCTTAACATGATCATGTTTTTTTCCAGTTAAAATTGTCTTATTTGTTGTTTATTTGTTTAAACTTTTCTCTACCCCACTTGCCATGCACCTATTCATTACAGCTCTCTGGCAACAAGACTTTATCTTGATCTCTGCTATATATTCTGGGTCTAGCAGAGTAACTGACATATACCAGATACTCAGTAAATATTTAATGCTGCACAGTTAGAATTTTATATAGTAATAAAGAAGGACAAATAGTGATTAAATTGAGCTGACTAAAAGTCAAGGTATCTGTTGCTGGGAACTTTAGTTCTAATCAGAGGGAAAAAAAAGCTACAACTATGCAAAAGTATATAAAGCATCGCAGATTAAATGCATAATCCCCATGTAAGGCAGAGGAAAGAAGGGGCATTTTATTATGTATATTACATGGAGCCATCTGTCGCCCTCCTGTTTCTTTTGCTGTATTACCTAATATGGTCTCTGCACATAAGTGTTGATTATGACTAATTGATTATTTTTTAAAATTTGCAAGTACAAGTAGAAAATAATATTGAGAGGAAACTAAAATGAAGGCTGAAACTACTCTGAATTACCTATGATTTAAGATCCATGCTTGATAGAGAACATAGATGGGGATATGTATTGACTTTTGTTTAGCTACTAGCGGATATAAATCCGAACAGTTTTTATGGCTTGGTACAAGGTTTTCTAGATATTACAAATTCAGGATAAATTGTGCTTACTGAAAAGATAAATTCTGCCTAGAATCATAATTCCCAATGCTTTACTCACCTACTTTTCTACATAAATTTATAAATTTTGGGAAATTAAATTATATATGTTGAGAATCACTTGTGTTAAATTGGTTATTTTTATATAGAGTGTAAATATATAGTACACAATTTATTGGATTGATCACTAGATTTAAAAATTATTCTCTGAGACAACTGAATGAGGAAAAACTGCCCTCCACTCAACTAACAGGGAACTGATATAAAGAATCCAAAAAGAACTCATACAACTTAAAAGTGAAGTGAAAATCCCAGTCAAAAATGGGGAGAAGAGTTTAAAAGACAGTTCTCCAATGAGGAAGTACAAATGGACAATAGGCATATGAAAAAATGCTCAACATTACTTATAATCAGGGAAATGCAAATCGAAACCATAAAGAGACACCACCTCACTCTGGTAAGAATGGCCAGTATGAAAGAAATGGGCAACAACAAATGCTGGCATGGATATGGAGAGAAGGGAACACTTTTTCATTGCCGGTGGCAATGCAAACTGGTTCAGTCACCATGTAAAGCTATGTGGAGTACTCTTCAAACTACTAAAAATGGAACTACCATTTGATTTAGCAATCTACTTCTGAGAATGTATCCAAAGGATACAAAAACACTAATTCAAAAGGACACTTGTGATCAGATGTTTATTGCAGTACTATTTATAATAGCCAGGATATGGGAACAACCCAAATGCCCCCAAACAGACAAATGGATCAGAAAGTTGTGGTTTATGTACACAATGGAATAATATTCTGTAATAAAAAAGACAAATTGGATGCATTTGTAATAGCATGGATGGACCAAGAAGGAATCATATTAATGGAAATGTCAGAAAAATAAAGAGAAAAATGGATTATCTCACTTATAAGTGGGATATAGGGAAAACAAACAAACAAAAGGACAAGTGAAATTTAAAACTGTCAACAGAACTGAAGTATAGAGCAAGGAGGGGGTACAATCAGGGGAGGGATGGGTACACAAGATTAAGATTAAGATGATTATTCAGGAGTGACAAGGTGGCAGGAGAGCCTTGAGGTACACAATGATGTAAAAAAATATATATATATATGTGCAATCAATTGAAAAAATAAAATTAAATAAAAATATTCTCTGAATCGGATAAAAATGTGCCTATAATATTAAATAAAGTATAACTCCAGGTCTGGGGTTATCATTTGTTCAATCATTTGATTATTTTCAAATAGTTGAACGCCAACAGATTCCAGGTACTGTCCCAGGCACTGGGAATGCAATTGAGAACAGGACTGTCAATATCCCTACAGTCACAGATTTTAAGATTTCAGGAAACATAAATGGCACAGAAAAATGGGATTTTATATAAAGGAAGAGACCAATGCAGAGTGGAAGCCTATGATAGAGAGAACTAACTTTGGAAGTAACTTTAAATTTTCAGGGAAGACCTACCTGAGAAGTAATGATACGCTTGAACCTCAAGAAGAAATAGAAAGGAAAAGGCAGGGGCAGGGGAGAAAACTGGGTGTGCAAACAAATGACCCATAATTCAGCATAATCAGGGCTCTAGTAGAAGTAAGCCAGAAAGTACAAAATATGCTGGATTAGTTGAAAAAGGGAAAATGACATGGTGATGTTTGGCATCAGAACAGTCTTGCCTTGAAGCAGAGTCCTTAGTCTTCAGAGTGTGCATTTGCTAGATAGAGGGAGACTGGAATTCAGCATGTGTTCCATCTGAAGGTTGTACCACTATATGAGACAGTAAGCAGGCAGCATGACCCAGACTCACACACAATCAAGTAGTGGTTGAACTAGTCTAGAGAGCCTGGCTGGTTGCATCCACAGCCTTTCTGTCCACATTTTGGGTAGTTGGCATGTAGAAATGTGAGTGACACTTGGGAAGAGTGAATGGCAGCACTCTGAAAAACTGTTTACTGCTGACTCATGGCATGTCAGTGTCACCGCTGCAAACAGCGGTTTGCTCTCACCTGGATGCCATGCTGGTTGAAGGATGGGCACATTTACAGGCACAAGCTTTGTTGTTCAAGATTATCCTGCATTTGGCACTAGAAATGCAGAGATAGGGCTGAAAGACTTTCAAACTGCCTAAATGAACAAGTTGTGTTACATAAATGTAGATTATATTAGTATTATATAAGTGTAGATAGGGGTTTCTTTTTTAAGAAAACATGAAAGTAATTAGTAATCATTAATTTTCGCATTAAGAAAAAATCTAGTAATCTGCTCTGGACTCCTAAGGAAACCAGGTAATCATCAAGAGATTTTTTTTTCACACATAGCAAAATATATATCTAGTCTTAACTTTCATTTTTTATGAACAAATACAGAGTAGATTGGAAGGAGTGAGATTCATGAAAACAACTTGAATTCTCTGAGGCAGATTTTTTTTTAAAAGGGTTTTATCTGCTTTAGTGAGAGTAGTTATTTCAAAAGACTGTGATTTTCTCCATGGTGCCCTGCTTTGAGAACATGGATTTACTTGGCTTTTATATGCAATTGGTTGCCTTCTATAGCTCTCTTAGTAACAATATTTTTCATATATTCAAAAAAAGAGGCAAGTGGGTTTGTGACATGGTGTTTCGTTGTTTGATTAGCTGTAAGAAAGCTGCCTTTTGATGAAAGGTCCTAATTGTAATAATTGTTTAGCAGAACTTAGTGGTATCTTTTCAGGCAGTGCTACTATTTAAGGCTTTGCTTGTGCCCTCGCCAAACAGATGTATTTATTTACATGCCTGTTTTAAACGGGAAGACAAAAGGGATTCTGCCCACAGCCTTGTACTTCCTCTAATACAGACAAAGGGGGAGGAGCGATGCAAGCAGTTGGGGCTCACGGAAATGAGAGTGGGAATGAAGAAAAGCCCTGTAGGTGTGAGTCAAACTGAGGCAGCTGTGCTTTTCCTCACAGCACTGTAACAGCTGTGTGGGGGGCTGAAAGGAACAGAGGGGAGCTATTGGTTTTTTGGGGGGTGGTGTCTTCTCTGTGTGTGCCTGAGAGGGAACAGAGATCTAAACTGAACTGCCTAGGAAAGGGCAGTTATGAATCGTTGTCAGTTCAGGTGCAGCTAAGAACAGACATACATTGTCGCAAACTCCGACTGCACATGAACCAACGGACACAAGGAAGCTACTTTTCTTCAAATCTGGATAAAAATATTTGAAGGCTGGGAAGCTTTGCAAGGAGAGCACCTGAGAATCTAGAGCACCTACATGGGAGAAGTCAGATTGGATAATGAAGAGGTCATTTTTGAGAATAAGCCAAGAGCAGTGGGTCAGGAGGCAAGGGAAGGGCTTGTTTGCAGCCAGGTGTGGACTTAGGACTAAGGACTAGGTCGTGTAGGGCAGCTGAGAAATGAAAAATGGCAATTTTCCTTCATTCAAGCACATTTGAAAGAAATGTTATTGAGATTTTCATTGATGGTTAATTCATAGTCTTTTTCCTTCATACTTGTAAAATAAGAGAAACTGAGCAGACAGCAAATATTAAAAAATCACAGCACAAACCAAGACCTTCAAGTTTTGTCTTCTCTTGCTACTCAATGAAGGAAAGGGTGTGATCCTTTGTAGTCATTCTTTGAATAATTTAGTTATTGTTCTTTTACTGTGCACGTGTCTGCACACACCCACTGACTATAAAAAAATGCATCTTGTAGATTTATCTCTGAAATTCATCTTTTGACTCTAATTTTGTGCTTTTTATGATGACACGGTTAGGCTATGTTAGCGTCCATAATTTTTGATGGCGAGGCCACCAGTGTCTACCAGCACAGTTCAGTCAAGCTTTTGTAGTAATATGAATATCTTCAAATGTTCAATGGAAATAGTGTTTTTTTCAGAGGAAATGTAGCTAAAATATGCATTGCTTCAGTTGCAGCATGTTTGTTTTTAGAGTAAATGTTCTTTCAAATACAGTAGGTGCTTTCTTGGTGAGCAAAGCATGTTAACATGTGAACTGTCATGATCTTTGGCTAACTGTTCTGTTTACCAGCTGCGTGTGGTTAGAGTGCCAGGAGCTGCCAATAAATCAAAGCTGTGACTGGTCTCCAGTGGGGGGTACCAGCACCCTGCCATTTATGTGATCATTTTTACAGTGTAGCTCATAGCCCTTTTGAGAGCTATAGCTAATTCTTCAGCAGAAGGGTCAGTTGCCATTCAGTACTTTCAACTGAGAAAAGAAAGGGATAGTAGCACTAGAAGAGAGAAGACATTTTTTCTGTTTTGAGAACCTCCTGCAACCTTCCTGTGGTCTTTTGAAACATTTGCATTTGTGCAGTGACTAAAGCATTTTGTTCTCTCCTGGAAAGTAAAAATATGGTCAAGAGTAAACCTTGTATTGCACTAAGTTCTTTTTTTATTTCTGAAGTAAAATGAAGTTGATTTCATTAAGAACTCTTTTTAATATTTTTCAAAATCAAGTATTTTAAATGTTTTAAGTGCAATTGAATAGCTAATAATTTGTTATACTTGGTTTAAGTGAAACAGACTGCTAGGAGAGAGAACATTGCCTCTGTATTTTCACTTCACCTTTGATACTCTATTCTGTGGGGGTTTAGAAGGAAGGTTTAGAGGATCAAGTTTCCTAGGCTGTCTGTAAACTTGTTGATTTGATGTATTTGAAATGACAATTTAGCTCATTTCACTCTAAACTTTTCCTGTTTAGCTTAGTGAGCTTATTCCATTTCTTTTTCTTCCCCTGCTCAACTGAGAAAATAGATTTGGAAATTAACTAGGTACTCTGAGTTATTTTAAAAATCAAGAAAGAGAAGGTTGTTTTCATTTTTCCTAAGTTAAACATAAAATTTGGAAAGCAGGAGAATGGTAACTGAATATCAATAATTAAGATAATCTCAACTGGGTTTGAAATGTAGATAAGGAGAAAAATCCTACAGATGCTCAATCTGTGAAGCTTTTGAATTATTTGAGTCCTCTGTGAATCTACATTATTGACTGGAAATTGTATGTTATTCTCCTTCTTTGAAATACTTGAGAAATTATTGAATTGCTGCTGAAAGCTGCAGAAGGTAAGGGAACCTTCTTAGAGGCGATTATGTTTCATTTTGCCACTGAAATTTAAAAATTTTTCACTAATGGTAGGATTTTAAAAGAAACTAAAGAAAGCATAATGTTAAAATAGATCATCACTGCTTGCCTAGAATTAGTCCATACTTGCAGAGTTTGATAATGGTGGTTCAATATATATGTCTCAGAAAATGGCTTCTCTGCCAAATGACAGATGGTCCAAAACCAGAAATGAAAGTCTTAAAGAGATGTAGTCGAGGGTAAAGCTGATTCTGAAAAGAGCAGAACAGCTGTTTAGAGGTTGTGTTCTCACCCATCATTACTACAGTCTCTTCTTCATTCTGCTATATTAATTTGGTGTTGTTTTTACTTTTGTGAAGATTCAACTGCGCTCTGTTGGAAAGGATCATATCTGTATAAAGGTTCACTAGGTGGAAATATTCTGAGACAATTTGTCTAAACTAATTACAGTTTAGACATTAGTTTTTCTAATGGAGAAACACATACTCTGTATTGAAAATTACTTTAAAAATAAAGCATTTGAAAATTCATTTTTGATGTTTCCAAGATATTAATGTGACATGTCATTGTGATTTGCTACTGGAATTCCATTAAAATGACCTCAGAAGTGTTAAACTAAAGAAACTTCACATCATGTAGAGTTCATTATCGAGTATGACCTTTTAAGTGACCAAATATTATTTGTTTTAAATCAACTATATTAACTTAAATGATAAAAGACACTCATTTAAGTATGCATTTAAGTGAGTTTTTGGCAAATTTAAACTTCTGTGTTAACAACTGTCACAATCAAGATACAGAACACATCCATCAGTTTCAAAAGTTCCTTATAGTCCTTCCTACTCAATTTATCCCACCTTGTTTGGGGTGAATTCTGAGTGGTTTCCTATTATTGAATTTGTCATTTTAGTGATTCATATTAAATGGAATCATGCAGTATATATACATTGTAGTTCCCTTAGTGAAGTGCTTTTAAGATGCATTTATGTGTTCCAATTGTGTATTAATTTTTAAGAATGACTAGAGCTTCATTGTATAAGTATTAGTTTGTCCTATTAATTTGTAGGAGTTATGAGTCATTTTTATCTTAACAATTTTTTGAAGGACAGAAATTTAAAATTTTCATGATGTTTGTTTCATATATTTTCCTTTTCTGTTTTCATTTTGTTTTGAGACACTGACCGTCATTAATTCTTCCACCACGTGTACTCAATTGATATAAAACAGAAACTTGCTCATCTTAGGTGCATCTGTTCCCTTGTTAGTCTTTGTTAATTCTAACTTCTAAATATCTCCAGACTCTTTCCACTTTTCTCACTTCCATTCACTTAGACAAGGTTATCATCCTCTCTTAGCTGGATAACATAAAAATACTTTGGGTGATTTTTTTAAGAAACTCCAAAACACTACGGTATATAATCTATGTTTTTAGAATAATATATATATATATATTCAAAATATAGTCCTAGAACCTAAATTACATTTGCAATTTTTTGTTTACTTTTTCTTCCTCCTTTCCAATCCTACTGACAACATTCAGCTCTTTAGTCATGCTGAACAATTATCATTTCCTAAATAATTTTAAAGTTTTTTTTTAGTTGCACATCTTTGCATAGTCATTACCTTCTCATTTTGTATGAGTCTGACTACCCATCCTGTGGAGGCTTTCCCTCGGATTAGGTTGGATTATGTGGTTCTGACTGTGAGTTCTACTTAGTGAGGACTATAAAAGATTTGTAATGATGTGTTTTCAAGAAAGAGGCTTAGCATTTTGAGAATAAATTCTTGAAGGAAGCACTTTGAGTTAAAAATTGTATACTATGCTTCAAAGTCATCTTTCAAAATCAACATACTACCGAACGGTTGTATTTTTATATCCAAACATGAATGATAGGAATAATAAATTAAGAAAGTAATTCTATTTGTAATAGCTTCAAAGAGAATCAAATATCTAAGAGTTAACCTAACAAAGGAGGTGAAGAATTATACAGTGATAGTACAAAGTACTATTAAAGAAGTTACATTGGCACATAAAGATATGGAAAGCTAACCCAGGCTCATGGATAGGAAAAATCAACATAATTAGAATGACTATGCTACCACATTCCCTATCAATAATACAAATATTTTAAAAAATGAATCCAACTAATTTTTTAAAAGTTTATATGGAATCATAAAAAGCACTGAATAGCAAATGTAATCCTGAGAATAAAGTCAAGAATTGGAGGCATATGTTACCTGATATATGTATTCTAAATATATTGCAAATATTCTAAATATATTCTAAATATGTTGCAAAGCAACAAAACAATATGGTTTTGTCACAATGTCAGAAAATCAAATCAATGGCACAGAATAAAAATCCCAGAAATAAATCCATAAATAAATCAACAATTAATTCATGACAGGTGTCATGACCAGACAATGGGAAAAGGATGGTTTCTTTAAGAAGTGATGCTCAGAAAACTAGGTGGTCACATGGAAAAGAATGAAGTTGGATCACACTCTAACTCCATTCACAAATATAAATTCCAAATTGATTTAGTATTTTGATATACTATCAGGTTCAGTATCTAGAATGTGGTGTGTGTGTGTGTGCACGTGCGTGCACAGGGACAAATGCTTTTTTTTCTGGGCCCTGATCTATATGAACACTTTAAATCACTCAGAAATACTTTAAATCACTCAGACACAGTCCATTAGCCAGGCCATTCTCCTATAACTGGACTGGCCATGGGCCCCCCAAAATCAATATGGATGAGTCCTAGAGCTCCTTGGGGCATATAACTCACTCCACCTGTGGAAGCTGGAAAGAGGGCATACAGATGATTGAAAGTTTCCCGAAGGGAGGCATGATGGTGGAGTGGGGAAATTTGAAATGGAAACTTCTGGTGACTGGGACCCAAGTGCATTGGTTAACACCCTTCCTGGAAGATTCTAGTTTCAGGTAGGCACAATATGGGTGTCTTAGTTTTAATGACAAAAGTCAAGTGTAGGATCTTCCAGGCATGGGTATAGGGCAGGAACCCTGCTTGCTAGGCTAAAAAGCAAACCTCCCAAAATTACACAACTAGTAAGGATTCCAGGATTTCCCCCTCTGTATCCATAATTTTAATCTGGAAAGTCATTTGCATACCTGTGTTTTATCAAAGTTTAGAGAAAATGTAAATCATCTGTACTATACCTTCATTTTGTCTCTATCCTGGCCAGGACATTATTTGAATCAATATAATCTAATGATATTTTCCTCCTTCCCTTTCTCCTTTTTTATTCTTTTCCTTCTCTATTGTCTTCTTTTTACTCCTATCAACATCTTTATCGTTGTCATCCTTGTCATCATCATCACCATCATCATCATCATCATCATCATCATCATCATCATCATTATTCTAACTGTATAACCTGAAGATGAAACCCTTTTGTTAAATACAATCAAATTTTCTGGAAATATTATTTTTTTCTGAAAATATTTAAAGTTTTCATTTTCTAAACTTCCTTTATCTAGACCACTTTGTGCATAGCACCTACTTAGCTCTAGACTAACCCAGCATCTGAATATTCTTCCATTTACTCAGGACTCCTGAATACCATCTCTCATTATTTATAATTAAAATAAATCAATATTTCCATGTGTTTTGCAAAGAATTAAAGGTGACAACATCCAGATAGGTGAAACTAGAGAAACCAAATCTTTATCTGGAATTGTCTTCATTTTTCATCTCAGGTACCACTTGAGACATTTCATGACCATGACTCAATATTTGTGATAGAGATTTTAATCTGTTGAAGACTGGAGATTGATGGGTTTCTGTGGTTGATGCTTTTTAACATTTGACTTCTTATCCTTTTTCAAACTATCCAGATGTGAGTAGTTAACTTCATTATCTACATATAGAGATATTTTTTAATTTGCATATGAGTGACTTCTCCTGGATGCACCTGGTTGGAAGGGTACGAAGTATTGTTTATGAAAGAAAATTAATATTGTGGTGACTGCATCTGCCAGGTTTTTACATCTCCCCATCCATGTAATCATTTATATGAAAGTTCCTTTAGTGGGCAACAACTCACAGTTGAGGGAATTTGCCTATAATAAACCACTTGGCTTATGTTACATCAAATTAGATCAGATCAATTTCCTTCATTCTTAATTCCTTCCACATCACATCAGAATGTTCCTTAAATGAGATGCCTGTAAACAGATCCGGCTCCTTAAGGGACATGAAAAGATATGAACATAAATGTCAAAATGCTTTTTGGGAAGGCAGATTTTTCTTTTGTGAATGATCAGTTTAGGAATGGAAGAATACAGAACTAGCTAGTTTCAAAGAATACTGGAGAGGGAAAATAAATATGCAGGATATAATAATTACATATATTTGTGCTAAGTCAATTTTTATAATTTTTGAGACTGAAACCTTGCTAGGTTACCTTTTAAAGAGAGGATGCTGCTAGTTTGCAGAAAATTTAGAAAAAAACTATGTTTTATTTATAAACAGAATAAAAGTCTAAGTGAGCATTCCAATATTGGAACATCTCCTGTGGCATGCCACTTTATAACACTGATTTCCTGCAAGCATATATCAGCTTACATTAATGCATGTATAGATAGGTGTGCCATCTGCTTTAGCATTAGATGCCAGAAAACATTTCTATGTTTTCTTGAATCATGCTAATTTAGAAAGTCTGTGACACTTGATAGATTTGCTGGTCAAACAGGCTAAGAAATTGTTTATCTTCAAAATTATTTTTTTGCCTTTTATTTGAGATTATGTTGTCCTTGAAATCTCTATAAGATTTGATTACCTTATTTCTCCTTTGGAATTTTAATTGGATTTATATTCATCCAAATTATCTTTTTTGTGTAACTATGCTTTTTATTTGCATTATTATCAATCAATGAAAGCTTAAGTTATGACTCTGGGGGTTAAGGGATGGAATATATTTTCTCTGATCAGATAAATAAGTGTAATCACTGGTAGATATCAGGTTATTTCAACCACTATAAAATTTCTACCAAGGGAAAAATTTTTACATAAAATATGATATTGTGGTTGGGCTGCATAGACAACCAAATGAATGATTAGTAATTATAATTGTTGATGTCAGTTATTGACATGTACTTACTCAATTTGTATGGTAAAAGCAGATAGACAGTGAAAGACTTGTAGATAAGTAATACATGAAATCTTTGGGCCAAAAGATCTGTCAAAGCATATTAAATATTAAAGAACTTTTAAGTACTTTCTTGGGAGACACTTCAAAGATGAACTCAAGAGAAACTTATAAGCATTAAAATTCTGTGACAGCACAAATCTCACATACTAGGAAGGCTATTTGTTTGTATCATAATTATCAATCACAGGAAAGAGCACAAAGGAGATGGAAGATTTATGTATACTTAAAGAAAATAATGTCTTTTAAACTCATTTTTTAAAAAACAGGGTGAACATATTAGTATTGGTATTACTGCACAGCAACAGGTCATCTGATAGTTTTGGAATGGTTTTTGTTTTGCTTTGTTTTGTTTCTAAGGTCACTAAGCAGATTCTGCACTAATAGTCCTGGACACAAATATATCCATGTGCAGTTTTTCATTTGTTCCATGTAGAAATTCCTGAGAAGTCCTGAGGCTAGTAGAGTGCTTAGCATATTGTAGACATTCAGCTAATATTTGATAATGATAGTAGATTTATTTTGTCAAATTATTTTGAGAACTGGAGTCTTTATGCATACAAGAATAATAAAAAATAACGAGGCTTTATTAAACACTTATTTCAAGTAAGATACTAAGTATTCCACATGGATTTTAAAAGTTTTGCTAGTTCAACCCAAAGGGGCAGATATTCTTATCCTGCTTTTAGATTTTAAAATAAGGCAAGCTGAGACTTGGAGGTGTCAGGCAATGTTGCAGCTATGAACTGCAGTGCAGCTGCCTTGCTTTAACCCAAGCATTCTCACCCACACCTCACCTTGCTCACAAAGCTCACTAAGCCATGATCAGCAATGGTCTATCTTGCCTGCTAGGTGCTAAGGCTATAGGTGAATTAAGTGAAGAATGGACTTCAAGAAAAACTGAATAAAGTAAACACTTGTGAAACATCTTGCTAGGGTCCCATGATGCCTTGATCTAAGAAAGGGTGATTTATGAAATACCAACTATGGTTTATTAATTAGCCAACTTCATCTTGAGTCTCTAAGATGCTAATTCCTTTTATCATGGGAATGATTGAAAAGTGTCTGCCTCTTGTAGCTGACAGTGCACCCTAATAAATTATATCATAGGTAATGACTTTCTAAATGTCTTATGCTACTTTCAAGGACTGTTTCTTAATCACAGAAATGAAGAGAGTAGGCTAAGGAGTAAGATGTGGTATTAATAGGTAGAATATATCATTTAACTGTAAACCAACTGATATATAATAGAAAAGGTGGGAAAATTAAGTATCGGAGTTATTTCATTTTTGTTTGTTTCTAGCCATAATCAAGAAGGGTCTGGCTCTCTATTTTTGCAGACCACAGTAGGTTTCTCTAAAGTCATAAACCATTTCTCTTTTAATAGTCTACGGATTATTAAGTAGATTTGACTTTCTTCAAAATCTTTCCTTTCATTATTTCACCCAATTTATATGTGTTGTGATATATAATGTATCATTAATACTTCCTAAATTGAAAATGTTTTCTTTATCTTGTCTTCATTGCCTTATATTATTGTAGTTCAGAAATTAGTTGTATAATGTGTTGACAGTTTAATTATGATTATTTTGTCTTAAAGATTAAGTTAAACTCAAAAGGTCAGAAAACTCATCTTAAAAATAATTTTGAGCTTCTTAGAATCTTTTTTGCTCTATGAAATTGTATACAGATTTGGAGTTATGTTAGGAGGCATCAGATCAAACCCTCCATGTCTTACAGAATAATTTTTTTACATTATTACAAATTTTCTTATTTTCAAATTATGTAAGAGTTGCTTTTTTTTTTTTTTTAGAAAAGCAAAAGAGTAGCATATCCTTTTCTGTGACAATAGCTTATTGTATGTCTCTTTTAAAAAATCAAGTTCGTAGCAAGGGTGTCAAGCTAAATTATTTTTTACTTCAAAACCCCAGAGTTCTGTTGAAGTAACTTCCACATAGTTTAAACTATTGAAGTAACTTCCACATAGTATAAACTATTTACTTCAGTGACTTTTCTCCTTCTGATGTCTCTTTACCACTGAGTACCCAGTAGTGAGTTTACTGGTTTTAAAAGAGAGCTTGACAAATCAATCATTTCAGTCTTAAATGTTTCCCCAATCAGGAATCAATCATGTGCTTTGATCATGGAGTTAAGTAATGCCTATGCTGTTTACTACCTTCCTAAGAATTGCAACAACTGTTTGGTTTACTTTCAATGCTCTTTAATATGTATCCATATCTGTCCATATCACCTAATTCATACATATGAACCACATGCTGGCAGCTGTATTATGATAAAGGAAACATTAAAAATTTGGGGTCACACAGTTACATGCAGAAAAAAAATAAAGCTATGTGAAACTATGTGGGATAGTATCCAGGAGTTCCAACTCCCAGTAGCCCAAATCTGGAAGATCTTATTGTGATTATAAGAGACATGCCAAGTCATAACTCTTTGACTTAGCTCTTTTGATCTAAATCACAGGACTATGACAAACAATGAAATGACTTTGTATCATCAGTTATGCAGCAAGAGTAAAAAATAAAATTTGTATCTGGAAGTGCATTTCTATTGAAACAAAAACTGAAGTTTGTGGCAATGGATTTAAGAAGCCATCAGTAGACACTGCACTGACTTTGAAGAGACTTTAAGAGAAGTCTGAAAAGCATTGAGGAGTATAATAGTGGATGTCAAAAGGGGCTCCAAAATTTTATGAGAGAGGGCTAAAGAAAGGGAGGTGGTTGTTATTTGGAGAAAGAGATTTGAACAGAACCTGTTGGCTACTCTAAAATAGAAAGCAGAAAATGAATATTATAATATATTAAAGATATTTCCAGGCATAGTCCTGATGGTTCTACCCAGCCTCTCCTGGATATCAGCAATAAAATGAGAGACGTGTAGCAAAGAGAAAACTATTGTTTTCAAATTTAAAAGAAATATAAAGCATCCAGAAGATTCTCAAGGAGAGGAGGGGACTTGATATGATGATCATTTGTAATTTTAAGACTCTTTGTTAAGAATTTAGAATGATCTCAGGAAGAGACAGGAAAAAAAAAACGACTGCAAATATCTCAAGAAATGCTTCACACGTTCTTTTAGGTTAATAAGACTTCTAAGACACTGAAGGATATTGTTCCACAGCTCAGGGTGTCTACAGTAGAAAAATTGCTGTCTTGAAGAGATTTGTGGTTGAAGACTTTGTATAGTCAAATAAACCTCAGTAGGATTTATAGACATTCCATAAAATTTCAAAAAGAATGTCCTACTTTGGGAACCGATAACTTAGATGAAAAGGGCCAGAATAAGATCTGTTGGACTGCTTTTCTGGTTTGAATCCTCACTTAGATTATCTGTTGAACTCTCTCTAGTCTCTCTCTCTTTCTCCCTCTGTTGAGAATTGAAGGACAGATTTATTCAATACACTGATAAGAGAAGCAGCAGGCAAGACAGGAGAGATCTGCTGCTTAAGTTATCCAATTTATTGGCATAAAGATGTTCATAGCAGTCTCTTATAATCCTCTATTTCAAGCAGTCTATTGTAATTTCTCCAATGTCATTTCTTATTACATTCATTAGAGTTCTCTCCCATTTCCCCCTTAGCCAGACAATTTGGAAGCTTTTCTATTTTGTTTATCTTTTTAAAGAGACAGCTCTTGGTTGCATTGTCCTTTTGAATTTTTTTTCATTTCTACTTCATTTATTTCTGATCTAAGGTTTATTGTTTTTGGTTTGTTCTTTATTTTCCTAGTTTAAGGTACAAAGTTGTTATTTGAGATATTTATTGATTCTTGATGTAGACAAGTATAATTATTTACTTTTGTATTATTAGTAGTTTTTATATTAGTAACTGCTTATGTTTGTCTTAGTAGTTTGTGTTCGTATTAATATTGTATTAGTATTGACTGTGTATGCCATAGATTCTGGTAGTTAGTGTCTATTTTTGTCTCCAGCTACTTTTAAATTTCTTCTTAATTTTATCATTAGCAAAATATTCATTCAGTAATATGTTGTTTAATCTGACATATTTGAGCAAATATAGCTTATTCTCAAAATATACTGTTTTTTGTAGACTTCAGCTTCAGAAGTTCCCATGGTCTATCACACAGTCTGAACTTATATAAAAAACTACTTGACACTAAATTTGTGGTAACATCTTAGTATTAAAAACTCTGATAGTAAACATCATTGTAGATGCAATAATAATTTGACTCTTTCCTTGCCACCTATCAGTAGACTTTAGAGGGAGGGAGCTTTCATCAAATGTAGCAAAATGATTTTGATTAAATTTATTCCAACATGTAATCCCCTCCAGCACATGAGGAAGAAGATTGTAGGTTGTGTTATTATAAATAGAAAAATTATTTATAAATTTCTCTTTGAACATTTAAATCTTTTGTTAGCAGCAAAGGAAAAAAGTAGCCACCACAGTGAATGGTCTGCTTGGGTGAGCAAGCACACCAGGGCTATATATGGCTTCCTTCTGTGCCTTTCCTCGGTGTCTTTGTTGATAAATCACAAGTATGTCTTTGCTTATGTTGGTAAGGAAGGGATAGAAAAAAACATGCCTATGGATTATGTTTTAAAAATAAGTCACTGATAAGTTTTAATAATTCAAAGGCAACACTTGAGTTAATTTAATTTCACTGAGCCTTGCTACTTTTTATCTCTTCACACTTAATATACTTTCTGTTGTCATTTCCTTGATATTTGATGGTGAGGTTAATTAATCTCTGAGGACTGCTCTTCTAACTACTGTGGTTCTCTTGTAGCACCCTGGAGTTTCTCTGAGTTCCATGTCCTGATCTACTCTTTTCTCTGATTGTGCATAGTGGGACAGCACCTTTTAGAGGTCTGGCTGGACTGCTGAGTGTTGTCATGCTTACTGGCTATTCTGTCCAGGGAGGCAGATTCTGTACACACTGCAACTTTTATGTGTTGTCAAGTTGGCTGAAAAACATGAATCATCAGAGATGAAGAGTAACAGGAACAAAAATAAACAAAATAAGTGACTTTTATCCTTTCATCTAAAAATGAATGTATTGATTAGTAGCTGGCTAAACAATTCTTGAACACCTAATATAACTAAGATAAAGTTCTAGCCCCAGTGAAAATTGTGAAAAGAACATGGCCAAATAATATGCTGTAAGTCATCATATGACCAGTCTATGAGAATTCGGAAAAAAAAAAATATATTGGGAGCATCAAGAAAGCCTTTCTGACTTTATGATTTTCTTGATTTTTTTTCCCTCTCTTTTTGGATCTCCAATTGCAGTCAGAGTAGCTAACTCAATTTGG
This sequence comes from Uropsilus gracilis, assembly GCA_004024945.1. Lineage (NCBI taxonomy): Eukaryota > Metazoa > Chordata > Mammalia > Eulipotyphla > Talpidae > Uropsilus > Uropsilus gracilis. The sequence continues at coordinate 52,031 of PVHY01000676.1, forward strand.
CTTAAATAAGAAAGGTAGATTTTTGGTTCAAATATGTAATGGTGTAGTGACGGATGACTTGCAGGCATGGTTCATCAGGGTTCTACACTTCCGTGATTATTTCATATTCTTTGAAAGAATAAATAAGATGATAAATGGAAACATTGTATATATACAGAGTAAGTAGTTAATAAATGGATAAATACAATATATTATTAATATTTTATAGTATAAACATATTTAGTGTACAAAAATTAATATTCATGATTCTTCCACTGTCTTGCCCTACTGTTTAACTAACATTTAAAATACTGTTGGAATCATTAGGCCAGAATCAGAAGCTTTGAAACCATAGAAATTTTGTTTAAAAAAATAAAATAATAAAGCTATTAAGTCAATATCAATTAATAATAACCAAATTCAATGTATATTTTTCTTATACAGAGGATGATTTTACATATATTTTAATATTAATTAGTTATAAATTAATAATTAGTTATAAATTATTTCATTAATGAAAAATGTAAATAATATGCTAGTGAGATTGGAGATGGAAAGGGTTTTTCTCTCTTTTAGTTTTTTAAGTAATTCAATAAGTGGCAGTATTTCTACTGATTCTTATTGGCACTCTGTACATGAGCATAATTTGCAGAGGCAATATTAAAGGAAAAACTGAGGTACTCTCTACAAACAAACCTAGAGAGAAAGAAAGTGAATAGCATCACAATATCACCTAAAATTCAATATAAAACTTCCATCAGTTTCAAGCTTAGACTAATTCTTTGTCAAATTTATGATTTACCACAGACACATTCCTGGACAGTGCTTTCACCATCTCTCCCATGGTATACCCTATGTAACTCAGGTGGACAAGACCACTAATCTAAACAGTCTGATTGTGTCATCTGTCAACTTGTTGTTCCATGTAGCAGTATGCCAGAAGCCATGTGATTAGTAGAGACTCAAATATAGCTGGCATGCACTTCAAAGCTTTAGTGAGAAAAATTTTACCTTTGTCTCTTTCTGTTCATTTTAACCACTTCAGTCAGATTTTATCTTCTATATCTTCAGAAGTAATTGAGCTTTCATCTTGGTTCTGATTTTTCATTTTGTGCTATGTAGACTAGACTATGCATATGATATGTGGTATGTGAATCTAGAAAGGAAAGTTATCAATGAGACTCATCTAGGTCATATGTTGAAATTGGGAGAGTTACATTGTTTTCACAATATAAAGTCCTTATTAAATAACTTTATAGATGAACATATAGATCAAATGCCTAAAGAAATTTATATTAAGATGAAAGAGAATATTTTTAATTAGCATTTAATTATTTTACTTTCAGAAATGAAGCTCTCGAAAGAGTGATATGAAAAATAAAATTGGGACTAAATTGTTCCATCTATCAATTACAATTACAGTCATTGTGTAGCTAAAAGATAATGTCATTGTACATCATAGGCAAGAACTTCATGTCTCTGGAGGGGTTTTTTCATTTATATATACCTATAATTTACACTGTTTAGATGTATATGTATGTGTGCATGTTTTTGTACATTTCTAATTGTAATCAGCATAACGGAATTTCTGATCTTCATTTTGCATATGAAATTATTTCAAGCTAGATAAATTTAGTGATTTGACCCATGGTGCAGTTAATGAGACAAGTTTATGCAGAGGAATATGTCCTATTATTCATTAAGTAACCTACATTCTAAATCACAGCCTTTGTCCAGATCTATGTAATTTTTCCAAGTGTGTATTTCTTCCCTTTTTCCTGGAAATTATCTCCTAACTATATCAAAAAAAATTCTGGGGGAGTCAGATGGATGCTTCTTCTGCAATTGTTTGCATTACCAAATTTTAGCCTGAAATTATATACTGTCTGCTATAATTTTAAAGGAGCATTTAAAACAAGTTGACATAAACTTTTCAGTTGTACTAGGTATACTAGATTAAATGTATAGACTAAATGGGAGTCAGAAGTATATAGGATATCTAAAGTGAGATTTAAAAAAATTAAAAATATTTCTAGAATTCTTCATATAGCCATATATTCTACTCATTAAGAGGAATTTTGAATTTGATTTGAATTCTAGTTTACTTTATCATGTTGATAATTTCTGTGGTCACACTGCCCAATTTTGAAATATTAGAAAACCTATGTAGCATTTATAAACATAAAATATACCACTTTCCTTTAATATAATTTAAAATTGCTTTAGTTGACCCAATGCCAACCATTCCCAATTAGACCAATATTTCTGGATAAAGAAGTGGAGATTCAGAGATCTACTCTTGCTCTTCTAGCTACGGCTTCTTAGCTAACCACTGCACAAGAGTGGTATTAATGTTGATGTTATGAAGGGAATAGATGGATAAGGAAGAAAACTTTAGCAATGATATAAGTAGGGTTTATTTATTGTGGTAGAAGCGCTAAACTGATCTTTTGTTAAACTTTGATGTTTGTATTTTTTTAACTGAATTTCAAACATTTAACTGCATATTTCCATCTACCAACATACCTCAAGGTATTTATCATATTGCCTGATAGTTTCAAAGGCAATGGCAGAGGACTATCCTATTGGTTATACAAAAGCTCATGTCACAGGAAACAGACATTTGAGGAGATAAAGGAAAGGATACTTAACAATGAGGAATACATGGAAAGAATTCCATGACTTTCCTTTCACAAATGATGTAAGGCTATGTAATGAATAAGGGAGGTATAAGGAGTAAGGATGAAAACCATGTGATAAGGAGTTCAGGGCATTATGGATGTTGGTCAAAAGCTAAGGAACAGGACTAGAAGTTTGTAGGCAGCTTCCCTTTGACCTCAGGGCTTATTTCTTCTCCTGTGTTGAATGCAGAATGGGAATCGTGATCAACCGTGGTCACTAAGGCAGCCTCTGTCTCTCAGGCACTGATGTGTGACTGGCCAGAGTGTCTCAGGAACCTATTTTCTAGCCTTGTGCATGGGAATATAAGTACCTCTTCCTCAACTAATACCAGTGTAGTGACAAAAACTACCCCCCCCTTTCTTTTGGTCTAGTCCAACCCTATAGTTCATTTTATTCAGTCTATTAACAGTTCTCTCTTGTTTAAAGAAATGATCTGGTGAAAACTCAGTTTCTATGTAAAGAATGTAGGTTGCTGTGATCAGAACTAGAAACTTTCAAATTTATGTGACCCAATGGGATAAAGTAAGTCTGCTGGCATTTAGTAGTGAAACACATTTACTTTAGAGAAAAGGCACATTTTATATGCCTCTGGGGCTTTCATGTATCTTTTGACAGGTAGGTTTCTTATGAGATGTCTTAATGTGTAGAGGCCATTGCTTCCTAACTCCAACTTGGAAGTTATGGAGGCAACTATAGGAAATAAATAGTATAGGTAGTACAACATAATGCAACATCTGATTATAAAATATTAGCTATCTATATAAAATACTATATTCAGTCCTACAGAGAGTCTTTACAAAGTTTTAGATAGCTATTTCCTTTAGAGAGATTGTTAAATCTGTAAATGGGGATAGCAAGTATATACATGATTATAAGACAAATTATGGTATCAAAAGAAAGTTAACAAAAATATGGAAGTTTATAGAAAGGTAATAAATCAGGAAAAATTCAAAAAGAAAGTACTATTGAAAAGCAGTGATCTGAGAAGGAATTTAACATTCTAGGCTAATAAAAATGTAATTATGCATATGAATATGTACACAAACACATATTGTATATGTTGAAGTTTATTTTCTTCGATAAACTATTAAGTAGTAACCATGGAAAGTTCCTGATCTGGATTATAATATGCCTGGATATTAGGGAAACAAATAAAATTTTTGCACTCTGTAGACTAACCCAATAAGAGATATAAAAATAGAAATGATGAAATAATGATAATTAAGGATAGGGTGTTACTTATGTGCATATCAGAAATTTCTACTGCGTTTCTGATATGAATCAAAAACTTTCTTGCTTTCATTATCCAAGTATGGCCATTCCTGACACTGAATCAAGACATAATAGAAGACATTAACAACTGATAAGAACTGTAAAAATTATTCCAGAATGAATTTAAATTAATGAAATTAAATTACAAAAAAGATATAGACTAATTTTAATTAGTTGATAATTGAAGAAGTCTAGAGGCAATACTAAATTTCTGTTTCAAATAGTATCTATCATTGAAAATTTTCCAACAAGAACCAGGAAAAGATTATTTTTATAATGCAAATGGAATAGTATTGAAATTGGTGGTTTTATTGAATTTTTTGATAAAGAGCTAATATATACAATTTGAAGATCAGGGAACTAAGGATAAAGAACAACCTTTTCACTGTGATATCTAGACATCTGAATTCAACAGATTGATTGGACAGTAGCAACCTAGAGAAATGAGATCTCAGCCTCAATCTCTTTACATGTTTTTTATCTTTGACTGGTTCCATTTTTAAAAGACTGATTTCAAAGCATAGACACTTATCTTACTGTGGGTTGCAATTAAAGAAAAGAACATGAACGTATCATCCATATCCATGTGTAGTCTGGAAAAAATCATTCAAGTCCATGAAATAGTTATGTTAGTTTCCAGATGACTGCATAATGATAGCTCTCAAATTAAACATTACATATTTGGATTAAACATTACATTGTGTCATATAGTGACACAATGCATGAATTATGAGTATGAATCTTTATGCTCATCATTTTGAAAATATTTTCTTGTGCATTGGCCTTTAGTTTCCATGTCTGGGCAGGTTCAAGAGAATGAAGGTGGTTAAATATTTATGTCATATTTCAACTATAATATAAATTTCTCTCTGATAATACCATGTACCACACTGTCTCTTAATATGATTATCTATGTGTTCATATATCAGTAGTCAAAGTCCTCAGGATGCAAAGATTTATCCTAATCATCTTTGCATACCCTGAAATATCTACCATAGAATTTCTCAGTGTTAGTATTTTAGTTAAGTGTTCACTTAAACAGAATTAGATGTGCAAATTAGTTATAAGTGAAATTTGGCAAAGATATTCAACAACTGATTCTCTATATAAAAACATAAATATGACTAGAATTACCTAAGAATTTTTTTTTTTTTTTTGAGATTAGGTCTCGCTATTTTTGCCCATGGAACCGCAGGCTCACGTTGCCTGGGGTACCACGGACTCAAGCAATCCCCAGCCTCAGCTTCCCAGGTAGCTGGGATTACAGGCATATGCTACCACGCCCAGCTATTTTTTGAGACTAGGTCTCGCTGTGTTGCCCCAAGCAGGACTTGAACCGTGATCCCTACCCCCGGCCACTTCATAGGCTGAAGCTTACAGGCACGAGTCACCTTGGCCGGCTACCTAAGAAATTTTAATGTATCATTTTACACTAATGATTCTATAAGGTAAGAATTATAATTTTTCCCAAAATATTAAGGTTCATGTATAGCTTAGTAAGGATAATTCTGAGAAAACATTGGTAAGCAATTTAGTTTTTGTGCCAAAAGCATAGTTTCACAAATTTAATTACGCAAATTTAGGTGGTATAAGTAAGGTGGTATAACCAACTATATTACATATGTATATTCTATGATATAGACCTTTGAAACTATGGTAATATATACAATCCATCCTTACCCAAAACACCATTAATCAATGATGCATGAGCTTATACCAGTATGGAAACTTAGGTACCTGATTAAGCAGCTGTGCTAAGATTAAACAGGTAAAAAACACAGTCAAAATACACACTCTGTGTGATGCCAGATTATCAGCTCTTCACCACCCTACTTTGCTCATTTTGATTACATCAGCATGATGTTGTGCCTGTAATAAAACCACTATGTTTGTGAACGATTTTTAAATATGGAGTTACAATGACTCTAACTGCTATCGCAAAATTATTGTGGAAGGTCAGCAGTGTGAATATCAGTTTTATATTTCAGAAGAATGAAGAAAATAAAGGTTAGAGAAGTTATTCTTTCCCCCAGAGTCACAGAGCTCATAATTGGAAGGACTCCTGTTGCTACAACTTGACACGAAAAAGCAACAGAGTTCAGACAACTTAAATATGTTTGCTCTGATCATTAAGTTATAATAGAAGTAAGATCCCTGACTTAGAAAAAAATCTTGGCTTACTTTTAAAATTTGAAAGCATAATTTATTATGTTCAAGAGAATGTTCATGATTAATAAAAAATATTCCAGTTTCCTATGTCCCTACATCATTCATTCTTTACATCAATTTGAATCTAAATTCATTTCATTGCTTTCAGCTATTACAATAGCTAAATAGAAGATTTCATTTGTTTTCTAGAAAAGTTTTCAGAAGTTTACAAATGAGATATTGAAAATTCATCATAAATCTATTCTTCATCAATATGTCTTTGTTATATAAAGTGTGGTCTAATCAGTAATACTGTGACAGAAACAGTTATTTAAATTTTTGATATATAGTTTGTCTATAGTTTAAGTTGAAATAGAAATTGGCATGTCACCTAATTTTCTTTTTCATATGATTATGTGAATTTATAGTTTAATATCATGATGACACAGTGAGATTTGATTATTTCTAAATTTACCTGTAACTCTGAAAGTTACGATTATATTATGAACAGAAAACCATTTGAATCACTGACTTATTATCAAAATCTGTTAGTTCTGCACACATTACCGCAATAACTTCCTAGAGGTGGTCTATTAACTTTATTATATTATCATTTGAACATACAAATGGTAGGAAATATATCAATATTCCTGGTTATGTTAAAAATTGTTTGTAACCTGTACAATTTTGTCTATAGCAATAGGACTTAACTTCTATTTTTGTTCTTATTACCTTGATAAATGATAACATGCTTTTTATTTCACATCAGACACACATTTACAGAACTGTCATCTATAGGCAATACATTTGCATTTATTCCCATGGTAAGTTAAATTATAAGTTGGCAAATATGAATAAAATAAATACTGTGAATTTACTAAGTGTATAGATTTTGCCTTAAATCTTGGTCAGGTCCAGTTCTAAGGTCAGTCAAGTCTCCTGTCATGAATCAAACTGTTTTATTATGTGTAGGAAATAAATTAAGTCTTCCTGGGTGTTCTGTGTAGGCTAAGAACAGATTAAATATATATGCATTCTTAATGATGATCACTTAAAGGTATTCAAGCCTTAAAGTGTATGCATTTATAGAAGAACATGGGCAGTATTTTTACCGTTTTATTGAGTCTCTTATGTTGTAGTCACTAATATATATGATCATCATTACAGTAAAAAATTTGATTTTTAAAAAAATAATGTTTCTAATAAGGGCCCAAATTCTATTGTTTTCTGACTTTAAATAACAACTGCCATATCTTGAGGGAGACTTTTCTTCATTTTCCCTTGTTGTTAATTCCTTGCCCTGAATCCTGTTTTGAAGCTCTCAGCAGATTTTTGTTAAGGGAGGTATTTTCACATGCCCCAGAAAACAACAACCAAATTAAAACACAATGTCTTGTGGTTACCTTATTTCACAAACAAGCATCTCATATTTGTGGTAATTTCACATATTGAAAAATGAATATTATGATGATTTTGAGATATATTTTTATGTTTTATTATATTTTATCCACCCCCACCCCCACCCCCCCACACACCCTTTGTCTTGGTCACTTCATCTCTTATGGTTTCTTCGTATCTTCTTACCAGGTCCCTCAGACATTCAGAGTGTGCCTGTATGGATGTGTTTGCATTTGGATGTGCCTGCATTTTTATGGGAAAATGAACTTTTGTTTATCTGGCATAGGATCCTGGATTAGCAGTATCTTCCTGAGTAAAAGGGAAGTCAGAATTGGATTTAAGGCTTTGCAACCAGAACAAGGAGCTTAGAAACTTCTCTAGCTGACATGGGTTTTATTTTCTTAACCTTTGTTAAGAGATCCCAGAGAGAACATTGTGTACTGCCTTGGACTCTCAAGGACCTGAAAGCCCCAAATGGGAATAAGGAACTAAGGAAATAAAAGGTATACATTTCCTGGGCATCTAAATGTACAATTTTCTTGTCATTACAATATATCATGCTGTACATAACGCTGTCAAATGCTACATTTCTTGGTCTCTTGTCAGTCTTTCTGATTGGTTATCATTAAACAAAGGGAATAAGAAATGTGTGAATTTTCATAGATGCACCCAACCCTCTTTTTAGTTTTGACATTATCTTTGTAAACAAAATGATGAATGCAAGCTTTACAATGTTTTTAATCTCAAACATGCCTGTAAATGTCCTTCTTGCTCTGTACAAAGCACCCATCTTTTGAGTCCATTGTTGTGCTACATTAACGAGTTTCCAGGCATTTTCCCTCTGTGTTTTCTTATCTGAGCTAGCACTTCTTGTGTTTCATCTTCTTTTGTTAAGCTTTGTTTATTTTTGAGACTGAATTCTCAACCTTATAAAGAGAAGGTGGACTCACAAAATTTTCCTTTATTCTTTTCCAGAGTGGTCACAGCGTGCATTGTAACTTTGTTATGCTTGGCAACTGAGTTTTGAAAGGCAGATGAATTGTTTTCTAATTGCATCATATCATGTAGCTATCTAGCTTTTGTCTTCAATATGAGACTTGAAAAACTATGCTTTTACAAGTAAACTTAGTTTGATTTATTTTGTTAGGTTACACTTTGCTGTAATATCTTCTGGAAACTGATACTTTATTGAAATGTAGATTAAGTTCAGGCAGCATTTTTTATTATCTTTAATTATGTATGCCTAGCATTAAAAACTAAACTATAAGACCCAAATCTTTTTCTTACAGGGTTCTTAGAGACTAGCTGAATGAAAATATTATAAGCACATTGGGGGAAAAATGAGTGAAACCAATCTAACTCTCTTTTTAAAAGATATGGTGATACCAGAGAGATCTCACAGGTACAATGTATAAGAGTAGCTCTGACCTTAAAATCATGTGATAAGTGAGATTAAAATTAAGCTATTTTGAACTTTTAAAACTATAGTGATTATAAATCCACTTGACTTTTGGGAAGATAAACGGAGTAACTATAAGTCTAGAAATTAGAAAAAGCTTAGAACCAGAACTAGGGTCAGACACTAGACTATCTATGGAGCTGAAGAAAACTAGAAGGTACAAAGGTGGAGATAGAAGGATGGGGTGAGTTTGGAGTTTATAGAAAGCAAAATTGGAGTGTAAGTCTTAGAAGAGTGTCATGACCCTGGGCACAGGTCCAATTCAAATTTATCTTCCACTCAAGAGCAGCTTGCTCAGTGTACCCTAGGTGCTGCAGTGAAAGAGAATGTGCTTTAGAGACCTTAGTTGGGTCATGACTCAGCTGCTTCTCAGCTATATGACTCCCTACTATAAAACTGGATGATAATTATGCAGTAATTCCTGAAAGTCTCCTGATAAGGTGCCAGGGACATTAAAGGTGCTCACTAAATGGTGACTATAATACTTGTCGGAGTTCAGGTAAATAAAGGGTCCTATGTATACCAGCACTTGTCATTACAATTCAATCTTCAAATATTTTTTGTTTTAATATTTTGCATTTTTATGTTTTCCTTTTCTGTTGCTACTGATTTTCAACTGAGGGTAGACTAAAAAAGATAGAGTAATTTCTCAGCTGTCATTAAGCAAAAAAAAAATACTGTAAGAACTAAGGGTGAAATGATATTGGGGGATAGATGGAGGAAAATATCAGTTATCTGTCTGGAAAATGGGGACAATAACTCAAAGACAACAATGTTACAGAGAGTGATAAAGTCAGTTCAACTTTCTAAATCACATATCTTTCCTGCCTCTCATTTTTTCCTTTCTGATTTTTATCTTATCATTCAGGAAAGTCAAAGTGGGGTATGCTGATAATGCTAAAAGAAGTTGCATTTGCATAATACACTGGCTGTTAGATTCAATCAGGACAATATAGTCAAGAATTACAAAAACAGAGTAGGGACATGAAGAGAGATATGAGAATTTTGTGGACATCATGAGAGGTATGAGAAGCCAAACAAAGAAATGTTACGTGGTAGTTTTTAATCTTGGGTGTTTATTATAGCCAGTCATGGTTCTTTGAAAAAAATGTTGTCTTGGGCCCCTTATTCAGAAACTTTGATATAATAAGTATTGATGGAACCTGGGCATTAGGAAGTCTCTGAAATTTCTCATGTTATCCTAAAGCTTGTGAGAACTAAGCTCTATTGATCTAAATGAAGGTGTAGGTCTCAGGCAGATGCTTTTTTATTTGGGACTCAAAGATGCAAGGTTAATCAAATCAGGGAAGTGACAGTAGAATTTTAATGTAAACACATATATGCATGAGATAAAAACATATGCCACAACACTCTTGCCACAGAGTTCAGAATAAAAAAATGATTCTGATATTATCAGATTTTTGTAGAAAAGTGAAAATAAGCAAGCTATAATTAAAGAGATGGGTTTCTTTTTAATAAGGAAATGTAGGCGACTTTTTTGATTTAGTTGTATTTTTAAATTGTAGACTTAGAGTTGGGAGAGAGATATCATATTGTTTATTTTGTATGAATGTAGAAATTCAATATTCATGACAAATGGACAATTAGTATGAAGATACGATAAAGGATAACACAAAAAAGGAAAGTCTGATGCTCAGCACTCAGGCATTTGAATTAATGAGAGAATATGATTCTGAGAATCCTGACTAATGTTCAATTGGGTAGTAGCCTGGGTAAAAAAGTATATAGAAGCTATTCTTTCTCAGATTGAGACATGGGGGTATTAGAGCAAAAGTCTTAAGTCAGAGGAATAATGTGGTTGGCCAGTAACAAAGCAGGACCATCACGATTAAGGAAGGCAAGTTGGCAAAGTAGCAACTCAACTACACAAGGAAAGAGACACAAGGACTTGTGGTAAGAACTCTGAGAGTGATTAAGCCATGTTTAGAGAATGTAATAGTCATGGTAGTAAATAACAAAGCTATAGCACTATTATTATATTATTACTATCATTGTTATTTAGATGCAAGTAGTAAATCAAATTAAGATGTCTGTTCTCAGCTGCTAGAATTGAAATTATAGGAGGAGCCTATCTGATCTGCTATCAAGGCAGCTGAAGAGTCTTCCGAAAGATGTTGAGGGGCTTCAACATATGTAGTTACATGAGTGGTAACTGTAAATGCTGATGTAATTCAAATAGAACCCCAAAAGGAGCAGTTTGAATTCAGTTAAAGAAAAGTAGCTCACACAGTGCAGGACATTACAAATGGAATTTTCATTTATGCTTCAAGTTACAGAAATACTTAGAGTCCTGTAATAATAGAATATATTCAAATTCTTATGACATGATAGAGTACTTCCACACAGTTTATTTTGATTATTCATCCATTATTTTTCAGTGCCTACTACATGACAGACTCATAGACATTAAACTTATTTTTTTTCAATAGAAGCAGTATATTGATTTGCTTATTCAGACAATCAGCTATTTTGTTTTCCCAGAATTACTTTCTAGGAATTATTTTCTAGTTTTTAGTTGTCAAAGCACATATGCTAGGTGGCAATGTAGCTTATGTGTCATATAGTACATACATAATAAAGCCCCCCAAATCTTTGCATGAGTCTGGGAGTGCCTTCTATGAACTATGATAGTCTGTGTTTGTGGGGGTCTTTAGTGTACTTAAATATTCAGCAGTACTCCTTGATAGATCTTCTTACCTGCTCACTCCATTCCCACAAACAGATTGTCTCCAGTGGTTTAGTTTTGGTTTGAATTGCATGATGATTTTACCTCTCCTTGTTCTGGTTTCCTTAAACATGGTCCATGATCTTCTACGGCCTCAGAGTAATGGCACATGAGTAGTTAATGCTAGCAGATTTTGATGCTGCATGTATAATTGAAACAGAATCTTTATTATGAAGTTACTGGTGGTGAAACACTACAGATATTCAAGTGAGTCCTTGCAAATTACTTCAGCACAGCTCATGACACAGGGAGAATTAATAGTGTGTCATAGTTTCAATGTCATTACTGTAAAATGTACTTCAACAATAACACCAAGTTTTTATTTTTTTAAGTCTTACTAGAACATAAAAACTCTAAATTCATAATATTTATCTCAGAAGAAATAGCATTTCTATATTATGGAAGTCTTTGATAGAGTAATGGGAAATAGTAATGATATAAGTAAATGCAAGTGATTGTAAGGTGTATTGAGGGTTTCCCATGTGTCAGGCATGGTTCTAAGTGTTATATTTTATCTGATTTAAACTCATGGAGTGACATATGAGGCACATACTATTTAAGGTAAATAATGTATCTGAAGTCATATAGCCAGGTAGTAGAATGATGATATGGAATGACAGAGAGAAATGTTACTTTAGCATACAGTAAAGACTTTCTAAATGAAGATGAAAACTGGCTTTCTGAATAAAATTCACTTTTAATTAAAACCTCTTTGGTTTAATACCTCTAAATTATTACCATTCTTAGGCTAAATTTAAAATAATTCTTAATTCACAAATGCTAATTTTTCAGTATCCTATATGTAGAAATTTATGTTACAAACGATTGTTTTAGAACATTTTTTGTATGTCTTTTATATATTTATTAGATATTGCTTAACACTCTTAGAATAGGAAACCAAAAATTTAACTGAGCTTTGAAACAGTAGTCTTATACATCTCAGCAGAGCACCAGTTATCTGGGTTAAAAAAAAAAAATCAAGCTTAATGTTTTCATAATATTTCAATAAAATACAGCTATCCTGGAAACAGAATTTGCTAATTAAATTTACTCTTTAAAATTGATAAGTAGGTCTTTTCTCATACATATGAGTCAGAAATATTCTGCATGGCCATATGCCCTCTATATATACTTTCTACAGAGAAGTATATTGTGAATTTCTAGTCAAAATTCAGCTCAGAATGTTCTGAGACTTATTTGATGTCTATCATCAGATTTGTCCTTTTAAGATCCTCCTTTTCCAAGACTCAATTTGCTTTCAAGAGTAAAAGGTTTTGTTTAGCACTTTTAAGAGTCTTGTGTCTAATACATTCTACCTAATTATGAAGCACACAATAATTCGGTATCAATGACAGAACATGAAGTCAAGGAGTAACAATAATGAACAGATGCTTATAGATATGCATATTTCTTGGGTGTCACTGAGAAATGAAAAACTTTTATGTCCATACTAGTTAAATAACTAAATTTTAGTAAGGATTTCAACAAAATAACACATTGAGTGGATTTATTTACCATTATTCTTGCTCCCAATTCTTTGTTTCAGCTAGCTCAAAAACTAGTACTTTAATGCACTAATAAAAAAATGAATTAGACATTATCAGATGGTTTTAGGAATTCTTAAAATGCACAATTAACCTGAAAGAGACTGAAGAAGAACACAGTGATTAAAAGTACTTGTAGGAGAAAACTTCTGCAAAGGAAGTATTGATTTTAAGCAACTGTCCCTCTCAGGGTGAATATGAGGGACAGAAGTGGATACAGAAAGAGTTGTTCTGATGAGGAAATATGGGGCTGCATTTGATGCAGTTAATAGTGTAGATTCTTTACTTTTTCTTTTATTGTGTTGTTCCCTACATCCTAACTTTATCTGTACTAAAACCAAAGCTGAACTAGTTTCAAAGTTACACCAAGTCTTTGGACAGTTATTGACCCACACAAATGAAAAGCAGTCCCTGTTCTTTTATTTATTTGGATATTCCCTAAATTATTTTATTGTATTTTTTTTATTGTAACAGTGGCTGACAATACTGTAATTGATTCAGGGGTATAGGATCACCCTCTTCACATGTACGTTAGCACACCACACACACACACACACAGACACACACACACCTTTTTGAGATTGAAGGAAAAATAATTTCAGAACAGTAAGTCTTGTCCTCTTCCCCAAATAGTCATAGAAAGCTATGATTAACCGAACCATAACCACATGAGACTGCAGAGAATCATAAGTGTAAAGATAAACAAGCACTTAATGTCACCAAAGTTTGATTGAATTAAAAATCATGAAAAATGGAAATACCAAATCAATAAAAGAAAAATGAATTAGTGAGAACAAGATTAATATGGCAAAGAGGAGAAGATATTACATTATGTCTAGTGAATACTTGCAGATAAACTTAGGAGTTCTTTGCACCCACTAGAAGACTGGGAATTAGAAATTATAGCTTAAAATTTAAAATTCTCTAAAAATGGAATGAGTAAGGTTAAAGACAGACAGGTAAAACAAAAGATTTACATAGAATGTTATGCAAAAAGAAAAATATTTTAAAAACAGAATAAAATTGAGCTAGAAAGGAAAAATTTAAGATGTTTAAACATCTACTTAATAAGGTATATAGAACAAGATCTAAGGAAAAACAATTGAAGGAGTAAGGCTATACCATGTCAAAAAATGAGATAAATACAAAATTTTTGATAAAAATTTTGCCAAACATGAAATAAGATAAATCAGGCTGTCAAGATATGATTACATATAAAAAAATTTATGCAAAAAGGTAAAATGCAAAGATGTCTAGAAGGGTAAAAGAAAGTTTTTTAAAAAGAAAAATCACTTGCTGTTATGGTACAATGAAGATCACTTCTTTTTTTTTTTTTTTTTTTTTGAGACTAGGTCTCGCTATTTTTGCCCGTGGAACCGCAGGCTCTCCGTTGCCTAGGGTACCACGGACTCAAGCAATCCCCAGCCTCAGCTTCCCAGGTAGCCGGGATTACAGGCACACACCACCACGCCCAGCTATTTTTTTGGAACTAGGTCTCGCTACTGGCCCCAGGCGGGACTCGAACCGCGATCCCTACCCCGGCCACTTCATAGGCTGAAGCTTACAGGCACAAGCCACCGTACCCGGCCTGAAGATCACTTTTTAAAATAAAAAATGAAAGTATAGGCTAATTCTACCACAAAGTCTTAGAAATATTGGCCATTATTGACATTTGGAAATGTCACTATATTACTTGTCATCACTAAGCATTGCTTTTTGTATATAAAGAAGAGTCAATTTTGAAAATGCATAAATCCAATAATCCAACATAATTTAGTGAAAAGATGAGTTTTAACACATTGCCCTTGTGAGGCATCTTTATCGTAAGTGAGAGATTCATACCTTTGCTGGAGAGGTTCTAAACTATGTGCATCCCATTCTCTAATTGGTCTATTTAACTTTCTGTACTCTTACCAGCAAAGATCTGAATTGTTGAAGATTTTAAGTTGTCTGTATATGTAGAGGGTAAATACTCTGTTCTTCATTCAGGATGTTTTGACTTTTCTTTGCCCTTTGCATCTCCAAATACATTTTAGAATTTGTAATTCATATTGTAATTTCCTAAAACAAATCTCTTGAAATTTTGATTGGGATTATGTTAAAATCTGTAGATACATGTGGAGAAAATTGACAAGATTATGATATTGTGTTAAGAAATGAACATGTATATTACCATTTTTCTCAGGACATTTATATCTGTTGACATTTTGTTGGTAAAGTGTGTGCATTTTTGGAAGGATTTATTCCTTGGAATTCATTGTTTTTAATGAAATAAAACAGTGCCCCATTTTTGCTGATTTAACTTTATTTTTTTGTGTGTATGAAAAATACAAATCTAGATGTCTTATGAAGCTATGAAGAATATGCTTTCTATAACTGTTGCCTACTTATCTATGATTATGAAAGGATAATGGTCATTGTACTAATTTGTGTTCAGATCATAAAAGTCTTTACAGAACTTTGTTCTTAATTTCATTTCTTTCTTTTATTTTGCAAGTATGTCTATTTCTGTTTCTTGCTTTGCTGAGACTGAAGTTTTACTCTGTCCCTGAATGGGTATTACAATCCAACTCGAGTGAACTGTGCATGTGTGCATGCATGTGGTTTCAGAAAGCCAACAGGTTCTTCTGCTGTCTACTCATACTCTTAGGGCTCTGTGTTTAAGGTCCTTCTTGAATAATAGCACTTCTGTTTTGTCTTTTATTTCATTTGGTCTTGTCAATTGCATTTGATTTTGCTGCATCTGTTTTGTTTGAAGCAGGATTTGAAATTGCATCTAGTCAGCCTGCCAGTTTGTCAGTTGTTTTCAGCAATCATGTTTTCAACATACGCTATTACTTTGTCTCTTTTAAAGTGTCTAGATAGCATCGTTTTCTTAGCGAGTTAAGACAACTTGTTATTTTCTGTTGTTCCTGATATATGCCAAATGCACTAAAACATTCTGTATTTAGTAATTTTTATTTTATATTTAAGATTTTTCTTTAAAGGTAAGTTATGTATGTTATTTGAAGTAGCTGAAAATAAAACTGCATCAAATAAAATGCTATTTTGCATAATCTGACTACTATTCATATATATGTTCCTTTGCACATATTTGTAACATGCAAATTTTTCAGATAGTATTATCAAGGAAAATACCAAAAAAAAAAAAAAAAAGGGAATGGAACAAATTCTTTAGACCCATAGTTTGTTTATTGCATCACTTTTTCTTTGAGAAGAATAAAAAATTTTTGTAAGCTCAGAAATCATTTTTTTCCTTTATAATTTCAACTTTAGAAAAGAGGATTATATACAAACCATTAAATTCCTTTAATAACCTATTATGAATGTATCATAAAAATTTATAGAAAGTATATTTTTGGCTTGTTCCACCAGTTGCGGGAATAAGTTTCATGAGCTTTCTGCCTGCAGAGTAAATTAGTACTTTACTTTTGTTGTTTTATAACTACAGCCTGTAGACTACCTAGGGTGCCCTTTAGTTCTGCTATTATGAAATTTGGTGAGCAAGATTGTAGTAGGTGAATGTGACTTTTTAGACTTGGATGATGTAAGAAAACTGACATATAACTGTCCAAAAATATTGTTATATTGCATTTAAGCTTGTATTCAAACTTGAAAAAATGGTTTGACTTTACTGAAAATTTATTTTCTTGTAGAAATCATCCTGTTTTGCTAACCAAAAGCTATTAGTTAAATAGCAATGATAGAAGTAGAGCTATCTCAACGGTGAAATGGCTTTGTTAAACTAAACCCCTGAAAGATGCAGTATCTAATTGAGAAGACCAACAAAATAGAAATATGACAAGAGAATTCTTCCTTTATTCCAAGTATTCTTAAATGGTGTCAGGATAATAATGATAATTTAAGCTGAGCATGGTGGTGCCTGCCTGTTGGCAACATAGCAAGACCTGGGCAACATAGCAAGACCTGGTCTCGAAAAAAATAGCCAGACACTGTGGCTGGTGCCTGCAATCCCAGCTACCTGGGAGGCTAAATTTGGGAATCTCTTGAGTCTGTGGTACCCCGGGCAACTTGAGTGTGTAGTACCCTGGGTAATAGTGAGACCTAGTCTGCAAAAATAAACAAAGAAAGAAATAATATATAAATAAATAAGTAGATAAATAAATAAATAAATAAATAAATAAATAGGATAGATAGATGATAGATAGAGGATAGTTTTTATTTATTTAGCAAATTGTACTTACCTGATAATTCTCCAACATTTCATAAAATTGACATATTTATTTCATTTTCTGGAGCTTTGAACATTTCCAGAGAGAATATGAGACTTGAATTTTGGTGCCACCTAGAACTGATGACCGTCGACCTTATTTAGGTTCTCAGTGATCTGAAATACCTTACTACAGTCCACAATTGGCTCTGCCCACCTTTTCTCTGCAGTCAGGCCTTCACTCTCAGAAAATTGCTTCCTACATCAGGACCCAAAGCTTTTTTTCTATGACTTCAGATTTTGTCCTTTTCTCCTTTCATCTGGGTTCTGTGTAATATACATTTTTTTTAACCAATCAAAAATATCATCTCTTGGAATGATGCAGCATACAAATAACACAAAACCATAACTCCCTCTTGCTTGCAAGTCTTTCCATAGTCCATTTAGTTTCCATTTTAATTTTATGCTAACCTCCTTATGTATATTATTAGCAGTAGTTCCTCTCTACCTAGTATATGCATTTAAGAAACTCTATTTGTTCCAATTATCTGTCTTTTCCATGCCCACAATGAACAATTGAAACTTCTAGGAGGAGAAATTACATACTTGGCCAAACTGCTTCTACCTTAATTGCTACAAACCTGAGCAACACCTGAAGTGGTCAGCAATACCTATATGTTTATATTAACAAATTTGCTTTATCCTTCCCTTAAAGAATTTTTGAAAAACATTTCCCTTTCCCTCAACCTTCTCACATTTTATGTACTCCACACATTCTGAGCTGATAACCTTCCTAATACCTCATTAATCAAATAAAAGCACAAGGCAGATGTTTCACTTTCCCATCACTAAATCAATGCAATTATCTGTGTCTTTAAGCTTTCTCTCTTATATTGCTCTCATTTTATGTTTAAAAAAATAGTCCTTGTTTTTATCAAGGTCCAGTTACTTTACTTGAACACTTATTCTCTATTTCCCATTTTAATTTCAAATCCCCTCTTTTGCTCTCACATCTTTCACTTAGCTGCTACTTTTAATAATTTTTGCTATTTATTAAAGTAAAACTGTATACAGCAAGTCCTTGAGTAATCATTTTTTTCAACATAGTCTCATGATAATGTTTGTGAAAACATTTAATGACACACTGGGGCACTGTGTAGAGTTTGCCCAATTCTCCCCATATCTATCTGGGTTTTCTTTTGGTATCTATTTTCTTTCACATTCCAAAGATGTGCACACTTGGTTCACTGACTTGAATAAATTGTACACATGTGAATGTGTGTGTGTAAGTGCCTTGAGCTAGAGTGAAATTTTGTGTAGAGATGGTTCCTCTTTTGCAATCTGATCATTTGAATCTTTTATGTAAAACTCTAGCAATGTTTTAGTGACCAGAAATATACCTTAAAAACTAAGTTCTTACTTATATCAGTTAGCTTATGGCAATATTGGCTGTGTTACATGTTGTCTTACTTAAAATCACAGTTTCTAGGAACCTACTGATATAAGGGAGGACTTAATTAATTGACACCGAATGCTACTTTCTCTTCAACTCACTCCAGATTTACTTCCTCCTTACTATCCCATTATCATAGTGTGACAATCATCAATTGCTGTATTACAAAACATAAAGCAGACTTCTCTGTCTACTTCTCACTTGACTTTTTAGAGGTGTGTAAAACAGACAACTTTCTCATTTTGGAGAAGTTTTCTTTTCAGGTTTGTATTAAATGACTTTCTTCTGAACAACTTTCTCCTCTTACCTAACTATGTTCGTTCTCTTTAACTGTATGCTCCTTCACACATTGCCATCTCTAAATGTTTGAGTGCTTCAGAGGTCAGTCATAGACCTACTTTTCTTCATGTACTTTTCTGAAGTTCAATAAGTCCTAAAAAAGTTAAATGGGCTCCAGTTTGAGTACAGTATATAAATAGACAACTCTTATATTTTGTAGCTTAAGTCCTGATTTTTGTCCTTAACTACTCACTCATGTATCCAACTACCAACTTGATTTCTCCTTTGGATGTATAACATTCATCTCAAATATAAATTATCCAAAAATCATTCTCCATCCATCTCTCCCCACTATGATGAAGCTGTCTATGATGTTGATGGTAGTAATAACAGGAACCACCATCTCACAGTTTGTCAAGCAGAAACAAGACTTTTCCTTAACCCCATTCTCTAGTTTAGCCTCTTCATCCATCATCAGTTCTTACTAATGAAAACATATAGCACTTTTCTGTTCTCAATATCAACAGTGTGTGTTCTCTAAGATTTGATATGCTTGTGCAATATTACAACCTGCACAATCATGTTTGATGGCTCTTGTTCTTAGTTACTTATTTCTCAAAATTGATATCTCTCTTACCTTTACTACTGCCACACTAGAAAAAAACCACCATGATTTTCATTAGACTGTTGTAGTTTTCCAGTTGGTCCTGCTGCTTTTCTTAGCTTATTTAAAATACAAATGTCAGCATAACCTTTACATCTTATTGCTTTTTAAAAAATGTTTTAATTTGATTAAAAATTCTTTATAGGTGCCATATGTTCTGGTTTTTGTTTTATATTCAAATTCATCTAGTTCACTATTTCCTTGCTTGTCTCTTTCCAACTTTCTTTCCTTTTTCATACTCCTGTTATTTTTGTGAAATATTCTTTTCTTCTCAACTGATCAGTAATTGAGTGCTTCTTCTGATCACCTCTTCTCCTTCAATGAAATGTATCCAAATCACTTCCTCTGATAGGCAATTCCTGACCTTCCAGTCTAAAACTGAATCTCCTCTTCTCTAGATTTTTGTATTATACAACAATGGCTATTCCCCTGGTAGCATCTGTCACAAATTCTTGTTAATGAGAACATCACATATTTTGATTTTTACTTGTATATGGCTGTCCCATAAGCACAGAGATATTATCTTGCTTGCCTTTTATTCTTAACTCATATCTGACACAGCTGCCAAACAAATTTTTTGAATTAAATATATGCTGAGTAGATAAGTGGTTATTAAATTTCACAAAAGTGTTACTATGTTTACTTTAAGACTTCAGTTAAGTTAGATCACTGGTGCCAAAATATATATCTGTTCATGATTGAACCAGATTTCTGGTAGTTAAAGACTATTTCTATTGGGATGATTTGAATGATACCATTTTCAGGGTAGTTTAGGGAAACCATGTTAAGATCATGTACACACATATGTATTCAAAGGAATAAAATTTCTTATTATTTACCCTAAAGTGTTTCCTGTATATATGCATATATACATATACAAACATACATGTTTACATACACATGCACATATATTTACATATACACATATGTTTATATACATATATAAATATATATAAACATATATTTATACTGGAAATTATTTTTGGTAAACAATAAGAAAATTTTTTCCTTTGGATATATGTCAATATCAATAAAAAATTAATGATGCATGCCACTGAGAAAATAGCTAGTTTCTTTTAGGCTGAGTATCTCCCAACATTGGCAAGCTCTGTAGGAAGCAACCAGAGAAGGTCTGGTGGGAGCAAGCTAGGTAAATGTATTAAGGTAAATGACAACTGGTTATGCCATGAGCCTATATGAATAGAAATAACAGCAACAAGTCCACTTGGATTCAGAACTGGAGACAAGTGAACTTAGAGGATCTGGAAGGTACTTAAGAAAAGAAAATTAGTTCTAATAGAAATAATGCAGAAATTTATAAATTCATATAGTAAATCAGAGCTTAGACTTATGATTGCCTGAAAGCTCTAGAGAAAGGCACTCTGGTAGCACTGAAAGCTGATTTAGAAAATTAAGTGAACTAAATAATTTCAAATATCAACTGAAGCAATGTAAATTAAATGCACATAACACAGACACTAATAGAAAGTAGAATTTTGACCTCCTCTCCTTTGGCAAAGGAATTTTGTCCATTTTGCAATTCCTGTTTTTCATAGAAATCAGATTCTGTCCCCAAGTGCCAAAAGATCCTGTCAAATTATATCAGAGTCACAAAATTGTTCCTTTCAGTTAAACTTGTTAGAAGAATACAGAGTGGTCTTGGGAATACATACATATATATATATATATATATATATATATATATATATATATATATATATATATATATCCCTGCTTTAAATCAAGGTACAGTAAATGTTCCTAGCACTATTTCTATTTATTCTGCTGGTTTAGTAATTGTAAAGCTGATTGGAATTCACTGATTCCAGTCTACAAGCAATCAGTGTTTAAGGATATTTTTACTGCTAATAGATTTCTCATATGGTAGCCATTTCCTATGATAAGTTATTAAAATATGCAAAAATATATAATAAAATATTAAACATAACACAAAACCACTTATCACTTTATTTCCCATATTTCCTCTTCCCCTTTTGCTCTTCTTGATAAAATACACCTTTATGTTACTGTCTGTGATGATTAGTTTTATGTATAAACTTGGCTAAGCTCTGGTGCCCAGCTGATTCAAATACTAGTTTAGAAGTTTTAGTGAAGGTATTTTGGAGATGTGATAGATATTTACAATCAGTGAATTTTTAAGTTAAAAAGATTTTCCAAATTATGAGTTGACATCATTCTATCATTTGAAGATGTTAAGAGCAAAAACTGAGGTTTTACATAGAAAGAATTCAAACCGTAATAAAATGCTGTCAGCCTGTCTGGTGCCCTTGCAAATTTCACTCCTGCTAGCCCAGGACAATTGCATGGGCTGATTCCTTACTATTTCTCTGTGTCTCTGTCTCTGTCTGTATCTCTGTCATCATCTTCTTACTTCTCTGTCTCTCTCCATGTCTCCGTCAACCTCTTCTTCTTTTCCCCAGCCTGTTGTCTAATTCCCTTTGTCAGGGTTCTCTGGAAAAATCTCGTAAACTATCCTTGTGTAACTCTCACTAACCACCTGTAGGGACTTGGAGTTTTGTTTCAAGTATGGGTACATCAGACATTTTTATAAGGGTAATTATTTTCTTGATAGGTTTAAAAAAATTTCTCAATCACAGCTTACATGGTTGGTTCATTTGACATGAACAGGACCTTGGGAATTTCAATTATATTTCATCCTTCTTAAAGGACAGTCTATAGTAACTTTTGGTAGCTTTCCAGAATTTTAATTGATGATATTTTCTAAACTGTGTCCACTTGTTTACATTTATTTTTTCTTGCAATCTAATTATCTTAAGGAACAAGGGTCTCCAAAGGGCCTAATACAGGGAAAGTGCAACAAATATTTGATGAACACTGAATCACAATGTAGAATTCATAAATGTGGTTCACAGTTTTTACTTATAACTCACTGACCACTTTATTTCCTCATCCATACAAAGAAAAATAGTTTTGTAAATTTTCTTAATTGGCTGACAGATTACAATCTGAAAAAGCTTATCTTCTCAAATATATGGAATTTGATATTTGTTGTTTCATCCCAGTTGCTTGTGAATTTCTGATCCTTTGTGGAATTGGCAGTATGTACTTCACTTGCCAAAGGAGTCACACTTGTATCTCTTTAAAAGTCAGTTCTTGGTCCATGACAAAAACAACTATATCTTAAAATTTCTGGTGTCCATATAGTCCATCTTTGAAATCTCAACATGAATTAATGATGGAGATAACAAGTGTACAAAATAAAATAGGAACTAGCAGCAGGATCAGAGTCTAGTTTTTTATTTATTTATTTATTTATATTTTTGGGTTTTGTACTATACACGATTACAAAATTGTTGATCCGCATATGATTACCCCCCACTCTCCATTACCATCACGCTCCCTCTAGTCTCATTGCCTCCTTTCTTTTTGTTGTTTGTCCATGTTTAGCCCTTAAGTCTTTTTGGTCTTCTATTTCCTTTATTTCTCAATATCTTCACTGACTATTCCTCACACCTTTGGATTGCAAAGGTGTTTTTTGTTTTTTGTTTCCTGGTGGCTGCTCTTTCTATTGTTTTCTGCCTTTTTTTGCTGCTTCCTTCCATTAAGTTTCGGGTCTTTGGCTTTGGGGACTGGATTTCCAGTCTTGTATTTTGGTCTAGTTTTAAAGGATATTTGCAACTAAATAAACCACATCTACTTGTTTTTGACATACTTAACCTGTGTCTCAAAGTAGTCCTACCCAATCTCTTGCAATGTTCCTTTTCATTTGAGATCTTGCCTACTTCAACATATACTGAATTTATAGTTGTTAAGAAGATAATAAGCTTTCTTAGTATGCAAATAAAATTCATTGGTTTGTACTTTCTCATAGTTTCTGAAATTCTTATAGATGGAGATATCGTTAGTGTTTCAGTGACCTACTCACATAACAAACCGTGATTTCAAAAGCAAGTAACTGATGATTTTTTTTTCAAAAACATAAAAAATATCATTGTTTTCAAAATCTGGGGAAGTTTTTTTTTTTTTTTTTTTTATCAGGTTAGGCAAATATTTACCCCAGTGTTAAAAGTATAAAAATCAAATAGCATATTTTAAATATTAAAGAATTTTTTAAAAGAAAGTATTAAGTAGCACAAAGCTATATAATAATCTGCACTATAATATACTAAGTACTATAAATGTAACTATGTTTAATTACATATCCTATACATATGATTTATTCATAAAGTAAAATTCAATAAAATTGATTGGTGTTTTAAAAGTGTTTGTACACTAATAAAAAAAGGTACACAAGCAAGAGAACATATTGGAGAAAATACATTATATTTTAATACATATAATTAAAGTGTATTGGATGGTCTTTTTAAAGAATCTCAAAATTACTAGGTAAAATCTGTGTGGGAAAACATAAAAGGAAATAAGGGTGGCAGTTTGTGCCAGTAACAGTTACTAAACAACTGAGTCCTTTTGAAACATGCAAAATGAGAAAATAATTTGAATAAATCCCATTAGCAAAGAAAATAAGTCCTACTCAGATAATCTTGAGTTGAATTGGATTTTTGCGTTGGTTTTATGGACTTTTTTTTTTTTTCAAGCAGACATTATTTCTATTGCCCTTCCACTTCTTGTGGTTCTGGAAAGGTTGAATAGAATAGACACAAACCATCAATTATTTTCACTATTTGAAGAGAGGTCTATATAAATAAATATGGAAGTATTCTGTGATATCTTGCCCTCCTCTGTAGTTTACCATATGTGCCTACTTTGGGGCATAATAATCAGGGTAGGTGTGAATTGTTTAAAGAATTTATTACTTATCTCTCAGATATTCAAAAATATATCCCAGCAGCAGATTGAGGTTTCCTTAAATCCCTTTATGAACTTCTTTGCTCAGAATATGCCTGCCTTAGCTCAACACTCTATAGCAGACATATCCTTACTTGCACCTCATAAAATCTGTTTATCTTGCAAACCCCAACTCTCTAATTTTTCCCTTGTGAATCTCCATGTAACCTTCTTTCACTATTGGCCTTCCATACTGACAGCCTTCTCTTTTCCTTATCTCATGGAATTTAATATCTGAATTACTTATCATTTATCAATCCAGGTCTTAAGAAGGGCTAAGAAAGCTATTTGGTGACCAAAGCTGGAACCCAAGCACAGGTTTTCCCACTATCCAAATGTAGACTGTTCCTGTGAAATCTTTAGTAAACTGAAATGAAGTAAAGTAATAAGCAATTACTATTAATGTATAAGAAAAATTTTGAAACATTCCAGATACAAAATGATCTACCTCACCATACCAGATAATGCTGACCTATAGTAAAAGCTGTGATAGTGTGATACATATAAGGCCTATAGAAAATAGCTCCCAGGGAGAAAACTGTCAGTGCCACTCTCACTACAGGGGTACCACATAACAGCAGCTGCAAAACAAATGCTGAACACTAATTTTGATTTTCACCTTCTGCAAAAGTGAATATCCTCTATGGATTTTATTCACTTACTAAAAACGACTATTCATGTAGGTCTTTCATAAAAGTGATGTGCTTTAAGAACTTTCAAAAAGGAAGATTTATTCGAATGCATATGTTCCACATATTTACAGATTTTCTGCATGGCTCTATTGGTGTCTCTTTGGGATCTATTCTTCATCACCAAACTTCAGAAATTATGAAATATTTCAGACATATAGCATGTTTTAAAATGATGTAGTCATTAATAACCCTTTTAAAATTAAAGCATTGAAAACACGTACTTTCTACAAAAGACTAATTGAGAAAACAATAGAACAAGAACTGAAAGTCAATTCACTGCTATAAGTCATTTTTGTAAAAAGCACTAAACATTAGTACTTAATTTGTCTAAGGCATTGGAAATATAAAAGAGAATTGATATATGTCTTTTGATTTCTGATTATGTTCTTTACTTGGTAGGATATTATTATAGGAGGCATATTAAAAATTGAAGGATATGAAATGAGTCTCACATTATGTTTTCAATAATATTTTATTGAAATTTGTTGAATATTTTATTTCCAGTTTGTAGAACTGTGTCAAATAGATTCACATAATAGCTTAACCAGAAAGCAACTAAAAATGATAACTGCATTGGGCACAACAAAAAGGTGTAAATATTGTGTTTTTGGCATCTCATTATCTAAAATAAAATATCTGAGAACTGGTTTTAAGAACCTTAGATCTGTTTTCACACAGAGACTTAAAAATGCTTAGAGATGCTAACTGAGAACTTGGCACAAGAATTGTTGCATTGCTTTCAGTTGCACCTTTGCTCTTATGTTGAAGAGGAGTATGCTATTGCCTCTTTCTTTCTCAAGTGACAGGAGTTTCAGTTGAACAGATCTTGAGATGAGGTCAGGTATGCCTTAATGCCCTCATTTAATCTGTGTAGATTTAAGACATGATTTTCTGTCTCCTCAGAGATTTGGTAAGATATTTGAGATTTGGTGGCCAGAGAGGGCAGATGTTGTGGATACCAAGAAACATTAGGGTCAGAGGTTCTGGCTGAAGTTTCTTCCTCTGATAGTATGTAAATTTTGGTGACTATTCAACCTTCACTCCCAAAGTTTGATGGATGTGAAATTAGTGTCAACATTACTAAGGACTAATAATGGACTAAATACAAGATTTCCAGCTTGGAATTCCCTTAAATATTATCAAAGTTGCTCATGGGAGTAGGATAAGATACATTGGCAAAAATAGGGAGGCAATTTCCTGATCAATTCCTAGGAATTAAACAAAGATCAAAATATCCACATTGGGGAAGTAGTTACGTCATGTGAAATACCAGGTAATGATGAAGGGGAAAAGTCCCTGGAGAATACTCCATACTCCTAATGGTCATAATTATTTATTGCAAAACAAAGAGAATTTCATTAAAGTTGCACAATCTGCAAATAATAAAACTGTTTTGAATAATATAAAGCTAGGAATAGCACTATCTGGGAGAAATAATCAACTTAATCTCAGAACAGGCTTTTTATCAGAAAAATTATTGCTGCTGTCTCACACAACAAAAACTTTGGAATCTTTGCTAGAACTATCCTGAGCAATCATAGGACTCTCTTACAGGAAGAATCCATCCAACATCACTGCAGCTACACCCCTGTGTCTCATCTTATTGAAAGAAAGTAGGACCCATCTCATACCCTGGCTGCAAGTGGTTGGTTAGTAAATAAAGGATACTCATAAGCATATTTGGCACTAAAGATTAAGTTAGTGAGACTCAGGTATTGCCACATAATACAAGTAAACTTTAGATGTTCTAATATCAGAGGAAACTGATGGCAAATCACAATATACTTATGTAGGAAGACAAGTGAGAATGTTTTGTTACTGAGGTCAGTAAATTACATTTGGATCAGAGAATATGTACTCTGCTTGGTTTCAATGCATTTTATGATATTTTTAGCTTTATATTATGACACTGTATTTTAGCTGGCATGCTAAAACCTTAACTACTCAAAGTATTGTTTGAATTAAATCTTTCATCATGCTGTGTTTCTCCATTTGTGCCATTTATTCTTTTTCACATTTCCCTTTTATTTTGAACTCTTTTTTGATTGAGTATCTTATACCATCTTATCTTCTCTATTGATTTAATGACTGATTAATGCTTTGTATTATTTATTTACATACTTTCAGAAATCTTTCTATTAATTTAATGATTGGTTATTGCATTGTATTTTTACTTGCATATTTTCAGAAATTTCTCTATGTATATATATTGGAACTTATGAGTCAACTTTCAAATAATATTATGCCATTTATATATAATATAAAAATCTTACAATGCACAGTTCCATTTTTGGTTCCTATCTTTTATTCTATTGCTGAAAATAATTTACTTTACCATGTGTTATAGTACCCCAAGTACATTGTCATTATTTTTGCTTAAAAGAGTAAAAGCTTTTGCTTAATTTTAAAAAATTTAACTTAATTTTATACTTACTGAATTATTGCAAAGAGTAATAAGGAGATTTTTCTCATATTTCTTCTCAGATTTCCATAATGTTAACATGTTAACATCTAACATACCATTGCATACCTTTTAAAACCAGTACCCACTGGTTCACTTTTATAGGCCCTGGGACTAGCCAGGAAGTAATCTGGGAAGTTTTGTTCAATTTCATCCTATATATGAACAAATTAATGTTTAACTCTGTACTTAATGGATACCCTACTTCTACAGTAGCCTTTTATTCCCTGCATATATTCCTCTATTCTGGAAACTTGTTCATAATATGAATTTCCTGTATCTTTTTCCAAATTAATCTTTGTGTCTTCAACCTGGTATGATTATCTTTTCTGTTTATTCAGAAAGTAACTTTAAGCAGAGAGCACATTTGTGTTATTCTATTACAGATCTCAATCCTGTATTTTCTGTTTAAAAATTACTGTCCCTCTTATTAAAATCAGTTTTCATTTGTTTATGGTAGCAGTTTAGCCCAGTTGCTTTGTGATATAAAACAGATTATAGAAGACAGGATGACTTTACAGAAAAAAAGGGCATTATGTGTTTTATATATTTATTACTTTTACAGTGTTATTTCAGCTTCCTTATGGAGAATGGCTTTTGATCATCAGGTTTGCTGCAACTGTATCTTAGAAGGCTTTTACAATTGTGCCAAGTGTGATAATGGTAATTTGGGCTAGAAGGTTTCCAAAAATTGATTGAGTGGTATTAAGATATATTCATAAGATCAGACTGATAATTTGCTGATGAATTAGATGATAGGGAGGAGTAGTAGAAGGTTCAAGAGTGATCTCTAATTCTTTGTCTTTAGCAACCTGAAGAGTAGAGAACTATGTATGCAAAGAAATAAATTTAAGGAAAGTCAGAGAGTCAAGAACTTTTTCATTAGGACAGATTAATCTTAGTATCTTGGAAATCTTAGATATGTAAATGAGAGTTTTATTTAAAGATGAATTCTGAAACCAATATATTTGAAAAATAGTACTTAACTTTTTTTTGATATTCTGTTATACTGATTTTCATTGTAAATCTTCAAGTAGAAGATAAGGTGTGATGTTTTCTAGTATGTCCTCAGAAAATTGTTCATAAGGAGTACCTTACAGGACATATATTCCATAGGATTTTTTTTAGCAGTTTTGCTCTAGAAACAGGGAAATCATTGAATGTTTTAAGGAGGGATACATGGTCTTGAACATTTTAGAAAGGTCATTCTTGAAGGACTATGATTTGGTAAGAAAGAGACTGGAAGCCTGGAGAACAGATGGAAGCCTGTTGAGATCAGCATTTAGACATTTGGGGATGAATGTACAGATGAGAGATGATAGTAGGAATCAAAATAAATATGTAGATAGATTCAAGAAAGCATGTGAAAAACAAAACAATAGGTAATTATGCTTTATTTCTACAATGAAAGTGATAAATACTGTATCATAAAAATGAAAAACTCATCCTAAGTGCCATTTATTATTTGAAAGATTCTGTCTGTATATTATAAGAAAAATGAAATAATTTATCTGTGAGCATATGACTAAAATTGAGATAATTATTAAGTGATGCTACAATTGAGATTTGGTCTATAGACCCCAAGTTAAAAGAATAAAAGCAGTTAGAAATATTTACTGTGTAGTATACATGTAAACAATATAAAAGTCTTCTATAATGGGAATTAAATGAAGTGATTTAAACATTGCAAATTAACATTAAGAATGAATTCTGGTGTCAACATATATAGTAGATAATAAAATACTATATGACATATAATTAGATATAGTGATGGATAAACTGGTGTAGTATAAATTAAAAGCTCTGTAACCTGTAAAATTTTATTTATAAAAATGGGATTGCTAACTAATACCAAATAGGCATTTGAAACAGAGTAATAGAACAAATAGAGAATGTATAATTGGCTATCTAGACTCATCTTATCAGACTTGCTCACCATAAGAACAAAAGAAAACAATGAATTGAACGCTAAATACAATATTTATTTTCTTTTGTTCTTATGGTGAACATGATCTATACCTTATGTATATATATGGTATATAATATAGTAGTGTAGTAATATCAGTATATATATAATATTATATATAAATGTACTGATCTTAATATACTAATATTATACTAATATAAATATGCAAATACTAATATACTGTGCTTATATATATTAGTATATACCATATGCATGGTTTATATTTAAAACCTTTATAATTATGTTCAGTAGGAAAGAAAAATGATGAAGCAATTCTACCATCAACACATTCATGACAATCTTGAAAATTTGCTTTATTAATATGGTGAAAGAAAGAAATTTTAAAAACATAAAAGCATTTTACAAATATCCCTGTATATAAGAAAAACAAAAACACTGTTGAATATCAAAATAATTTGAACATGGTGTTTTAATGACAAGAGATATGGACAAAGAATAAGGAGATCAATTCTGTGTGAAAGGGAGAAGACTCATGTCTTAGAAAAACAATTAAAAACAAGTTGTTCGGAAAAGTTGGAAAAAGGGAAAGAGGGAAAGAATAACCTGGCAATAGTAATGTCAAAAAGACCAACGGTTATAGGAAACGAATTGGAAATAAAGCAGAAATGTGATGGTGCATGGGGATGTGATTATGATTTTCGAGCCGTCTATGGAAGTGTATACATCACAGGGCAGGAGGGCGCTTCCTCTTCAGAGGACGAAGACACAATCACAATTGGAATAATAAATAATATTTCTATTTGTGGGACCTCATTACCAGGAAATTATAATCAAAATGGAAGAAGTGGAGAGAAGAGTAGTAACAGTGGTTAAGAAACTGCCAGAACTATTTGCAGAAGAGGTGACTAAAGTAATTAAGGAGCTTGCTAAGGGGTGACTATAAGGACAGGAGTGTTTATAGTCACATGGAGATTATTAACCCTATAGAAAGTCAGTTATTTTACATGGTTGTAAGGGTAGCAAGGGTTACAATTAGAAACCATTTAGTGAGTTTAGGAGCAGGAGAATTGAGGCAACATTCGTAAGACCCATTCCTTCACTGATTGGAGTATGTTAAGAAAACAGCCTTGGTTTACAGTTTACAATTTTAGCCTCCATGGTTCTGAACATTTTTGAAAATCTTATGTTCTGTTCCTTTATTGCTGTTTCTCCTTATAGATTTTATCCATCTCATTTGAACAATGAGCTCTGTGTTCCTTTGTGTCAATACACTTTATGGATCATCTGTGGATTCCTACTCACTTAAATACACTAGCTTTGAAAATTTCTATTTCAGTCTTGAGCTAGCAATCATTTGGCAAACACTGGGGGCAACCTTTCCCTAAAAAAAATTATCTTCTTTTAATCCATGGGTATATCATATTTCCAGGTGCAATGGTAATAAATTTCTGTAACCATAATTTCTCTATGTTCTAATAAAAGGTATACAAAGGGCACAGTTATTGGTAACTCTTTTTTTTTGAGACTAGGTAGGCCTCGCTATTTTTGCCTGTGTAACCACAGGCTCACATTGCCCAGGGTACCACATACTCAAGCAATCCCCAGCCTCAGCTTCCCAAGTAGCTGGAATTGCAGGCACATGCCACCACGCCCAGCTATTTTTTAGGAGGACTAGGTCTTGCTACGTGCCCCCGGCAGGACTCAAACTGCGATCCCTGGCCCTGGCCATGGCTTCCTAGGCTGCCTCTTACAGGCATGTGCCACCAGGCCTGGCCCTTGGTAACTCATTTTAAATGTTATATCATAGCATCCAATGTTTCCTGGTCACCAACTTTATCTTATGTGAACTTTAAACAGGCTTAGGTTGGAATTAGAAGCATAGTGAAATGTAGCGAATATGTATGGAGTTCCACAGAAATGTAAATTGGGGGATAGTGTTCTATTATTGTGGAATTATTGTCTTCTTGCACAAATGTGACATCACTTCTGTAAAGTCTATTATCATATATATATATATATATGAAATCATTGTAAGAAGCAAAATGGAGATATTTTGCAAAGACAAATGTCATCTTCCTCAATGGTACACATAAATAAATATGAAAAGGAAATGAACCCAAAAGTAATGCAAGCATTAGCACTGAAGGCAGGAAGGCAGGCTACAGTACTTGCCTGTGTTCATAGCTCTTCAGTACCCTTAGGAGAAATGTTCTCTTAATCAAGAATTAAAATATTCCATGTTCTTTACAAAATCTAATGTCATTTCTGGGAAGTCTGATAGGTGGTGTGGGACAACTCATTTTACAACTACAAACAACAAAGACATCTATTTTAATTGCTTATACTTTGGAAAAATATTAAGTCTACATATAGAGAAATTCTATTTTTTTTCTTTCTCCATTCTCCTCCTTTATCGTTTCTGTTTCAGTTAATGTTACTAGAAGTGAGATCTTAAATTAATTTGACTGATTGAAATGTTACAAACTATAGCAGTCATAAGAAAGGTGAGGGATTGGTCATTCTTTTGTTCAGTGCTATACTGCACACAGCACACAGATGGTGTCTGAAGATGTTCCCCCCAGGGGGAAATCGGCATTGTGTGTTCACAGTGGTAGCCAGAACTTCCTATTACTTTTTAAATTTTAATTAGTTTTTTTTTATTGAGGTGCAGTTATTTTATCGTATCGGATATGATTTAGTAGTATAGGATTTAGTAGTATAGGATCACACTCATCAGGTGTATATTACCATACACCATACCCACCACCAAAGAACCTCCACCATAGTCTATTGAGCTTCCTCCTTCACTACTCTCCCCTCCCCCTATGGTTGCTCCAGTTCTACAGTCAGATATTTAAGGTTTGTCATGGTTTGGTTTTATTTGACCCTTTGTTTTATTTCTCTATATTTCACATACAAGTTACACCACCCAGTATTTGTCTTTTTCCTCCTGACTTATTTCACTTTGCATAATTCCTTTCGATGTCATGCATGCTGTTATAAATGGCAAGTATATATAATATAATATTATATATATATAAAATACCGGTCAAATTATATATATATTTATTATAATATATTTATTATATAGTAATATATTTATTATATATAATATATATTTATAATAATAAATATATGTTTATTATTATATATATTTATATATAATATATATATATAATTTGACCGGTATTTTATTGTATATATATATTCATATATATTTGACATCTTCTTAATTCACTCATCTTAGGTTGTTTCCTTAGCTTGGCTGTTGTATTATCATGCTGCAATGAACATAGAAGTGCTACTAACTTGTTCTGATCCTTCTTATCTCTAAATTTTATTCAGTTTATGGTTGAATATGTTGTTTGAAAATTTTACCCATCCTTGTTGATACCCAGACTAGTTAGTGGGATCATATTGACCCACCATTGCTGCGCACTTCTGACTTCTGTTTTTGGAGGTAGATGCAGATTGAAGCAGTCAGTTTGCCTGTCTTTCCTACACTTTGACAATGGGGGATTAAAAAAGGAAAACATGTACAATAAAAATGGTTATTTGTATAGCATATATACCATGAGTGTATATATTTCTTAGTGCATCACTAAATAAAATGCAAACCTGGATCTAAGAACAGTGATGGTAAAAAAGGAAATGAGGAGCAATGCCCAAGATTATACTGTTTAAACTGTTAACCCAGGATTTCGATATTAAAATACATTTGCATGCAAATTTACATATGAAAGTATTTATTTAAGTTGTGAGAGTTCTTTGTGGATCTTTGTTATTAGACGCTTATCACTTGTATGGCGGGCAAAACATTTTTCCCATTCAGTTGGGTTTCTTTTTGTTTTGGTGATTGTATCTTTTGTTGTACAGAAGCTTTTTAATTTGATGCAGTTTCAGCTGTGTATGTTTTCCTTCATTTTTAAAGAAAAAGCCCAATCAAAAAATGGGGAGAAAAATTAAGTCTCTTCTCCAAAGAGGAATACACATGGCCAACAAACTTATGAAAAAATGCTCCACATCACTAATAATCAGGGAAATGCAAGTCAAAACCTCACTGAGATACCATCTTAAGCCAGTAAGAATGACCCAGATCAAAAAAATGAGCAATAACAAGTGCTAGTGTGGATCTGGAGTGAAAGGAACACTTTTACACTGCTGGTGGGAATGTGAACTGGTTCAATCATTGTAGAAAGTTGTTTGGAGAACCCTGAAAATAGAACTACCATTCAATCCAGCAATCCCACTCCTTGGAATCTAACCAAAG
This sequence comes from Uropsilus gracilis, assembly GCA_004024945.1. Taxonomy (NCBI): domain Eukaryota; kingdom Metazoa; phylum Chordata; class Mammalia; order Eulipotyphla; family Talpidae; genus Uropsilus; species Uropsilus gracilis. The sequence goes on from PVHY01000676.1 coordinate 86,003, forward strand.
GACACACAAGTAATAATTCAAAAGGATACCTGTGCTTAGATGTTTAATGCAGCATATGGAAACACCCAAATGCCCCCAAAACTGATGAATGCCTGAAAAAGATGTGGTCTATTTATACAATGGAATATCATTCATCAAAGAAGACAAACTTATGTCATTCACAGCAATATGGATGGAGCTAAAAGGAATCATGTTAGTAGAAATAAGTCGGAAAGAAAAAGAGAAATACCAGATGGTCTCACTTGTATGGTGGATATAGGGAAAGCAAACTAACAGACTAGAAAAAATTAAAAGTATCAACAAAACTGAAGCATAGAACAAGACACAGGTGATTAGGGTGGGATCCGGGGATGGAAAGGGCACAGGATATTAAGATGGTGCAGGGGTGATGGGAGGGCCTTGGAGTAGACAATTATATATTGTTTATGTATGCATATGTGTGTATATATATATATATATATATATACAATTGACAAAAAAAACCTTTAAAAATTGTTATAGTCAATATAATAAAGCCTGATTCCAAGTTCAGAACCCAAGATTATATATTGATGAAAGGTAATAAACATATTTGGTGTAACCCCCTCAAAATAAATAAAAAAAGGCACACATAAACCTGTTCTCTGTCATCTCTTGCAGAAATAAATTTAACATTTAAAGAATATATTTTAATGTATAAAATAATGTGTACATTTGTTCATCATATAAACACACACATATATGTTTATATGTATATTTTATGTATACATATGAATGAAAATATCATTTATTTAGAAAATCGTTATTTGTAGAAAAACTACAGATTGGAAATTTTGTATTTCTATATCCCAATGTAATTGGAAAATTATTATTAGTACCTTTTTTGTCCCCCTCCCAGGCTTTTACTTAACACAGTAGTGGTTTCCCTATATTTTGTAACTTTTTTCCAAAATGGAAATGAGCATTTTATGTGCTTATATAAACTCTTTAGAGAAATCATTTCTAAATCTTTTCTTTTTCTTTTTCTCTATCCTACTCTCCTCTTTCTCTCTTTTTCTTTCCTATTTTAATAGTCTCTGAGCCAAAACTTTGAGATATGAGTGGCATTTTGAGATGAGTGACAGTCCTTGCTTTGGAGAAATATTTATACCCATTCATTTTGGGTGTTGAGGAGCTTCATCACAGGAATAAAAACAAACATGGCAACAGCAGTCCTTCAAAAAATCTTGAAGCATATTTGAATATGAGTGCATATGTGTATGCATGTGAGTTTTTGCATGCATGCATGCGTGAACACATGTATTTCCATGTATATGCTTTTATCTGTCAAGATATGCTTTTGTATATAAAGCATGTATACATGTATGTATGTGTGCATATGTCATAGATCAGAGGTATAGGGATGTCCACCAGTCAATAAACTAGACTTTATTGGGAGATGAGTAAATCTATCAACAGAATTCCTAAAATTCAAATACTTGACAGCATGGCCTCATGACCTTAGATACAATGGGATATAATGAGTCTCCCTCCAGCTTTATAGACAGATTATTTAAATATAGCATTGTGTAAGTTTTAGGTGTAACAATTAATGATTTGCTAAACATATCTTGCAAATAATTATGGTGAGGACACCTTTTCCAGTCTAGATGCTTTGATATCTGTGTGCCTAAAATGAAAGGTGAGGATGAGCCATATGTTTCAGTTCAAAGACTACTGGTAATTCTTTGATAGCCAAGAAACACCTGTGAAAGCCTGCCTCATACTCTCACACTGAGCATACCTCAGGAAGAACATTGTCTTCCTAGTTCTAAGAGGTTACTGAAAAGAAACAGTAGCAGCATCAGGAGATATAGTTATGGGGCAAGTGCAAGGTCTTCAGCTAGAGAAAGATCAAGTTAAGAGTCCTCAGATGTTGACTATCTCAGGTGATTTGGAGGTAATACTTGTGAATTTTCAAGAAAGTCTTTAGACAAGTTCAAATCTTTAATGCTAAAATGTTAGGATTCAGATATCAATGTTAATGTAACCTTACTAATATATTTGAGTCACATGACTGGTACCATATTGATTAATTTCTGTTTATAAGGATCTACATGTCCAGTGTTTCCAATTATTTCCCTAAAGATGGACTCGCAGATTTTGCCTTATCAAGTTTTGCAGTTTGGGTTTGCTCAAAAAACAAACCTAGATAAGTATTTGTGTGCAAAAAGTTTATTTGGAAGATCCCATGATACCCAAGTGAGGAATTAGAGAAAATGAGATGTGGAAGAAAGAACTGGCAATAAAGAGTGCTCTAATGAGTTGATTACCCAAATGGGGCTTTTTCCACACTCTGATTCTCTGAGGAACAGGAGTGTAAGGACAAGTGAAAAGGTTGAGGCTTTGGTGCATTTCAAATTAGGTCAAAAAAGAGGGTAAAGTCTCCAACTTACATGCCACAGGTCCATATCACCTGTGCGTAGCAGTTGCCACTCAAAATGCGGTTTAACAAGGGATTATTATTAACAAAGGAGTCCAGGAGAGAAAACAAAAAGTCCTTAAAGTCATAAGTGGCAGTTGTCTTACCCCAGTCACCATTTTCAGTCCCTAAAGTCTCAAAGACACAGTCCAAGATGGTGCCCCTTTGCCCCTCCAAACCTCAGAGGTTGGCACTCGGTAAAGTCCAGTCTTTCTTTGGTCTCTTCTCTTTTCTTCTTCTCTCTCCAGTATCCTGAGCTGCTCCACTTCTTCAAGGTCCTTCAAACTTCTTACATAATTGCTGATATACAAAATCAGCTTTCCAAATTCCTGGCCATTGCCAGGTACCAGCTTTCCAGGCCACCTTGCTGCAGCATCACACTCTTCACACTGGCCACTCTTCCACTGGCCATCATGACTCTTTGTCTTCCAGGGGACTTCTGCCCAGCCTGCTCACTCGGGCTACTCTTTACCCACCTGCCTGCCATTGTCTTATGCCCTCTCTCCCAAAGGCTTCACTCCCACAGGCTCTGCTCCTGCATCCTTCTTTAGGTGTCAAAACCTCTGAGCTATCAGCTTCACAGGGTTCTGCTTATCATGCAAATCCTCCCCCAACTGCTTCCTCCACCAGTTTTTGACTGCCACATCACCAAAGGTGGGGGAGGGGCACCCAGTTTCACATTTATTAGGCTAACCCATCCTTGAGGATAGCTGTAGACTCACTGAATCCTCCAGGCTTTAAGGAAATGCCTCCATATTGGTGAACTACATGGTAAGAATAGATATATAGATACCTGAGATGTGTGACAGCAAGCTGAAATTATATATTGCCACTGCCAAATCACTCAAGTAGGTGAAGGGTAAGGAAGGGGGTGGGGGGCAGAGTCTACCACATGGAGTTTATCAAGTCTCACTTCATTTCTGTATAATGATCTTATGACTGTATAATTGCCAAAGAATTGGAAGTCTTTTTTTTTTGCTTTCTTCTTCAAGGAATCACAAGGATTGTAGGAATGAAATATAAACTCAGCCTCCAAAGCTTTTCTGAGTCTCTGTACTGTACTTGTCTTAAGCAACCAAAGAACAAAGGATATTTTATGTTGAAGGTCAGCTGTGATGCCATTCTTTCTTAGAAAGAGGAAATATTGAGGCAGAAACAGACTCGGCTTGAAATATGGGTGAGTAATATGCTACCAAAGCAAGCTCACTCTTATGGTAGCTTAACTGATTTAGTGTTTTGACTCCTAGCCTTGAAATTTTCTTTATTTCTACCCCAAACTCAAGATATTTGGTAGCACTATATATTTCTTTTCATAGCATTTTTTTTTCATATTCCAATTCTCCCTCATTCTTGTAATAAGTCAAATAATAAGCATGTGACCTTTCCTACATTCTATTTTTCTTTATTTTTTTTATTAGTTAAGGATTTTTAGGAAAAAAGAAAAAGCAATCATTTACATTTTCTGATCAAGCAACCACATCTCAATACATGAAACTCTGCATTTCAGCTTCATCATTTCAATGATAATATGCTCATAATAAGCACCCAGTATATTAGCAAACCCAATGAACAACTTCTGTTTATATTATATTTTAACCAACTGAATACTCTGCTGAGATAAACTGTTAAATAGCACATAACATACATCTCCAGTTGTACAATCCGTAAAGCTCAAGTTACAAGCTTACCTTAATATCTCTCAAACCAGACATGTCCCTTATCCTGTCCCAAATTTGCTCTTTCTGTTGTCTATCTTACTAGAATTGCTATCTGCCTACACTCTAAGGGAAAATGCTGGAGACATTTCTAAGATTTTTTGTTCCTCATTTTCCACATTCATTAAGTCTTTTTTTTTTTTTTTTTTTTTTTTGCTACCAATGTAAAATGTCTTTGAGGTTATATAGTAAGTCATAGAACACTATTTCTTTGACTTTGGTCTTTGGAAAGTCTAGTCTCTTTGAGATCTTAAACTTTTAATGGTATTTCCAGAGAGTGGCTCATAATTATTTCAAGGGTGTGTCATGTCTTTGAGTTCTATTTATCTCATAAACAAAGTTTTTTTTACCTTATATCTTCAATTGCTTGTGAGATCAACAGTAGATTATACCACCAGTATCATACTGTAGAAATTCCAGAACTGCTGCTACTTTACAAAAATATTGCTATTACTTCTGGTGTTTATTTGTAAAATGCCTGTGGAAATCCAAAACCAAATATATTAAAAATACTGATGCCTGCCATCCAGGATGCAAGAGAGATCATAACCTCTAGATACTAGCTTTTCTGTTATGATTGTATAATTATTGCCAGTGCTTCTCTGCTGACCGTTGTACCAGTAACTTCCTAGATTATTTATTTCCCTTCCTACATTCATCAACAATTTATTTACATAAGGCCATGATTGATTTTAGTAGCTCATTTTCCAGAAAAGGACACATGATGTTGAGTCCTATGGTAAGTAGAATTTAGGCTTTAGGTTGAAACTATGCTTTATTCACCTTCTGATAAAATAATTGAAATTTTTCTGTGTTCTCCTCCCACTCTCATACATACACCTGAGAATCTGACTTAAATGATAAGAATGTGAAAAGAACTTTGCCTAAACCACTTAACACTTATTTTTGGGATGGGGACAGACTCTCAGATACAGGGACAGACTGTGGATGTGTCACCTTTTTCTGGAATATACATATTATAGAAGTAAGGGAATACCTTGGCAGTACCTCATATACCTCTCACACTTTGGAAACGATATATTATTTTTTGGAGGTGACAGTACTTACTTAAATACCTATCCTTCTCACATCTAGCAATGAGCCCTCTGCTCACCTCTGGGATCTTACTTGGAAGATCTAAAAGACTCTACAAATGTCTTCCATTCTGTGCATATGGAAGGATTGAGTCATTTTCCCCCTCCCACTCCTTTATGTATCTTTGATGCTAGAGTTTCCTGAGAGATCAAAAATCATCTTCAAAACAGGCCTGATTGAACTCTTCTTCCTCTCACTTTTATACACACCACCTGGTCCAGGAGATTGCACTCATGAATGACTTTTTTCCCTCTTTGGAATCACCCTATTATGTTACATTTATTATTGGACAGAGTTCAAGCGCTATTCTTAGAGCTGGGGGATAGCTTAGTCACTGGCAGCCCTTCCCCCCCTTTCTCCTTTGAGGTATGGCAGCCCACACTGCTCCTGTGGCTCAATACCACTGCTCCAGCTCCTCTCATCTGCTCTGCTGCCCAAACTGTCATGCTTGCTCATGTTGGGTTGTTCCCTGGAACCATATGATCCTTGAAGGAAAGAAGGAAAATATACTACATTGTTGTATACCCTTTGCAGATAAACCAAGGGAAATTGAAGTAATAGATAACTAGTTTCTCCAGATAGTTAATATGCTCTTTGATGACTATAGAGTTCATTGGTCTTGAGTCAAAGCCTTGATTTTATTCTCCCAGGGGGAACATTTTTTTTAAGGAAGTGCCTCTATTTTCCATATAAATATATCTTTCAGGAGTCTACTTCACTGATTTTCTTGGGTCAACTCAGATTCCCTGAGTCATTTTAATATTTTCTTGAGTCATTCTCAGATTCCTAGTATATCAATATTATAATATGTGCTTCAATTATTCTATCACCAGCATTATTTCTTAAGGGCAGACCTTCATTTCTAGAATAAGATGAGGAAATTCCAGGTGAGATAAACCTGAGTTCAAGTCTTGGCTCTGCTGTCTATACTTTGTGCCCTATTATCTTTCATTTTCCCTTATCTAAATGGATTCATCTCTAAAATAAAAATAGGAACGGCATGCACTGTGTAGGGTGATAGTAGGGTGAATGAGCTGGTGTATATTAAGCATTAAAAACAGAAATCATTACATAATGTATGCTTCATAAATGTTAGCTGTACTATTGTTATTACTTTTGCCAGGATTACTGCAGAATTATCTTAATTTATCTCCTGATCTTAAGTTGGAGCTTTTCTAGTTTATTCTCCACTCTGCTGTGAGAGTAATTTTTGTAAAATTTTGCTGTGATTGTGTCACTCTTATGGTTAAAATTTCAACTGATCTCCATAACTTCGATCATGATGCTTAAACTCATTGGTCAGGCAAACAGCCTGACTGTAAGCTCATGATATCACTCTAGCCTGTTTCCTGCCAGTCTGTCTCCAAATTTCATTCCTCTTAGTGTAAATACATATTTGCAGTTCCTGGAAAGCAGCATACTCTTTTGTATTTCTTGATGTTATGCACATTCCTGCTTAGGAATGGTTTTTCCCCTCTAATTTTCTTAGAAATAGTTTATGTACATCACTCCGCAGGTTTAAGGTATAATGGTTTGATTTACATATATTGTGAAATGATTTCTTCAATAGGCTAGCTAACATCTGTCTTCTCATTTAGATACAATAGATAGAAAATAAAGTAGAAAAGAAAAAGGGAAGCCATCTCCTTGTGATAAGAATTCCCAGAATTTTGTTTCTTAAAAGTACCCCTATGTATACTACACAGTCATCATGTTGTATTTTATATTACTGGTACTAATTTATCTTATAACTGGAAGCATACACCTTTTTGACATTTGCTTCCAATTTCCCTCTTCACTATTCTGTTTCTAATAACCACAAGTCTGATCCTTTTCTCTGTGAGTTTGGGTTGTTTTGTTTCTAGAGTCCAGGAAGATTCATGTGAGGAAGATTTCACATATGAGAAAATATAGCATTTGACTTTTTCTATCTAATAATTCACTTAGCATAATACCTTCAAATTTTGTCAATCATGTCACAGATGATGGAATAATCTTATTTTCTGTGACTGAACACTATTCCCATTATCATACAACTTTTTTATTTATGCATTGATGGATGTCAGTTGTTCACAAGGAACATCTTAGGCCCATTTTTCCCTCCTCAATTTTACTCATCCTTCAAAATCCATCAAGAGCATTGTAGCTGCCAATAAACACTCCTCTTTTCTGTGTTCAGTTGAGAAGACCTCACTCTCTGTGTTGTTTATCTTCTCTAAACAGGTTGCTCCTAGCACTTGTCATGTGGTGCTGTAGTTAACTCCATCACTCTGTTGGCTCTTTTATTTAGAGGTCCAAAAAGTAACAACATGAATTATTATGTGCCCAATGCTTATAAGCAGTCCAGGAAAGAGTGCATACTTAATATATGTGGAATAAATGTCTGAGAAAGGAAATAAAGAAATCTTATGTGACTAGGAGGAGAAAGATACTGACACATAGAAGAAGAGCAAAAGATTTTCTTTCCTCTACTTAGAATCTACTTAGTGTCCCTAGGTGTGTAGAGTGGGCATCGGTAGTGTCAGGGTTTTCCTTAAAATCTCAGGCAGTATGTGAAAGAAGGAATTTGAAATTCCAGATGTTGCTGGCATACATATATATTTGGATTGAGTTGTGGAAAGTAATAAAAGGTCTAAAACTGCCCCTCCTCTAGGCTTTGGAAAATAGCTTTGTCTTTCAGTTTTCTTGTATTCAAGAACAGCTTTGTACAAATTCAAATACTGATATGCTGATTTTCAATTTTATTTAATTCTATAAACATTTCAGGGTCACAGCTTCACTCTCTTCCTTAACTCTTTTAACAAATAAATAACTTAGATTGCCTAATACATTTTCACTTAAGAAACAATAGCCAGTTTATGCAATAGAGTGCTGTGAAAAAAAATGAAGTCTTAACTGAGTTTCTGTGGAAAAGACCTTTAAATTCTTATATGTATGAAGGTTCTTTAGATCATTTAATACTATTCTTCCTACAAAATTTTCTCAGAGGGCATATTTATTTTCGCCAGATTCTATCACTCAAATGAGTAAATGCCTATATCTCTACTTAGTTAATGTGGCTTAAAAGCCTTTATTAGAAATAGAATCTCATGACTCTATTTGACCTAATGACCATGTTATTTGAAAAATTTAAAAACACTTCAATAATAAAGAAAATAATTTCCTACATGGCATGTTATCCAAAAAGAACTTAAACAATTTTATAGCCTTACTATCAATGTAATATAGTATTTCACAATCTCTGTTGTTGAAATTCAATTATCAACTTTTTAATAAAGCACATCATCAGTAAATTGAAAAAAATGGTTTAAGGGGAAAAAAATGGAAGCACACCATAAACATTTGAAGTCATAAAATTGTAAACATCCAAATTTTATAAAGGGATATTTGGAGCTAGGCTTCATAATCATAAAAAAGAAATATTTAAAATTGCTTTCACTTTAAATTGGAGTAATTTATATTGATATCATCACAAATTAAAAAATAAAGCATGATGGATTCTGAAGTTAACATACAGTCAGTTTTCAATTTACAGACTTACAATTCTGTTAAAATATCTTTGTGCATTGTTTGAATGAAATTTTGAAAAGAACAAAAGCTAGATCCTACTATCTGTGTAGTTAGATTTCAAGACCATAAAATGGATATTATTTCCAAGAAGTAGTGTGCTTAGACACTATGCCACTATTAACTAGAAATGTACATTAATATTTTGGATTATATTTCAGAAATAGATTCCCAGTGAAATACATATGGTTGCAGTAAGAATGAGAATTACCAATTCTAAATCTAAATATTAAGACCTAATTACAGTGACTGTATATCTTATATTTTCTGAGTTGGTTCTGATAACAGGATGACAATGATCTAGGTCATTAGATAAGAAAAAGCCTAACATTGTTTGGGCTGTTGTGAGAGATGTCCATAAAGAAGTGGAGCCCAGAGGAAGAGTATGTTAGAAGTAATATTAATGAAGATCACGAAGAACACGTCTCCTGAAGGACAATCTCTCATGGATTGAGAGATAATTAAAATTACTGAACCACAGCAAGCTAACAATACTACAGTGAAATAGGGAAGACACTCAGGAGCCAGATGGTACAGAATCTTTCTTGGATTCATGACTAATGATTCTGGACTTCATAATAAGGGCAATGGGTATGTATTGGTAAGATTTAGTAGGGAAATATCTTGATTATGTTAATTATTAATGCAAAGAGATACTGACCTGAAGTGAATAATTGAATTGTCCAGATAAAAGCAGCAATATAGTGTAAAGGCAGTTACTGCCAGTGAAGGAACACTCATTTATTCCTTCAATTCTGGGGAATGCTACACAGCAGGAATTTCTGGCGATGGAAATTCCTAGCAGCTACTTCCATTGGCAGCTTCTATGTAACTGATAGCCAAGACCAAGTTCACTAATTGTAACCAAGCATTCTAGCTGTCAAGCCCAATCTTTTAGTTAAGAAAGATGGCTAAGAATTCCAGTTGTCCCAATATTAAAGAGTTTCCAGGGTTGTAAGGCTGAAAGGACTAAAATCGGGACAGTGGCAGACACACTAGAGTGATCACCACCCCCCCACCCCGATAGACAAGTCATAATCATTTTATACAGAACCTTTGCAAATAGTCATTAGGTCTATTATTGAAAGATATGAAGGTTAAAAACTTATTATTTCACATGATAATCTGGGTAGCTTAGAGATTTGAATGTAATCAAAGATTCAATGCTTAATTCAAAATAATTGATTTAACTTCTTGGAAGAATTTATGTAAAATCTTCCAACATTCTTCCAAGTGAAAGAAAAATATGGGTACAGAAAATGCCCTATAAATGAATTTCAAATTAAAGTTATTATTTATACTCATGACTTAGTAGAATACGGTGGAAGCAGTTATTAAAGTGCAAATTCTGAGGTAGATTTCCTAGATTATCTTACATTCAGAAAATGATCTCAGAATCTGTTTAAATGAACTTAAATTGGTGACATGACTTTTCATATGCAAGTTCTATGTGTTTTGATATGAAAGAACTATACTGTGAAAGTTACAATTAAAAGGAAGCAGAATAATAATTTTTATGTAACCTTTGTAGCAGAAGAATCTTAATGGTGGGTAATAAAATGTTGAAATGAGATATATTTTAATTAGGTAATAATACCAAGCTTTGTTTATTAACTACTCTGAAGGTTCTAATGAGCTGTGAATTTCTGAGGGCTCTTTGGCAAGGAAATGAGAACATTTAACAATCTCCCAAACTAATCTCATTATGAAGAAGTCAGTTTTGCACATGCTTATTTAAAAATGAAGCCGAAATGGAAAACTGCTGGCTTCTCACAGCATATCTTGAATATAATTCTTCTGTTTTTCATAATTTCAGAAAATATTATTTTTATATCTAAAAAATAACGGGCGATACTTTCTGTTGCAGGGTCAACATAAATGAGTCATCTTTTTGCAGGGCACGATTTTACAAATTTTTGAGTCTGAGATCTTCTGTTTTTGCCTTATTTGTAAGAAATATGGTGAGATACATTCCTCTATACCCTAGGACAAAGCAGTGATGGTAGCTTCATGACTCCTTTATCCAAAAGAGAACAGGATTTCTTAAACAGGAGGTGACAAGAATGCTCAGTCACAGAGCTAGTCAGAGTGGGGTGATATTGGTTGGGAAAAGAGACAAAATGGGGTACTTGACCAAACTTACAAAGGGGAGCAGCTGGCCTTTTAAAGCCAGCCACACACCAAGTTCTTCCCAGTCTGAGCATGCTGTGGCAAGACCACATAAACTTTAAGAGGGAGGCAGAAACAAGTTTACTTGTTAAAAGACAAATTAGACATGAGTCACTACGGGGAACAGGAACCCCTTTGGTAATCTTATCACACAGTCTGGTCTCTAGTCCAAAGAGCACATGGCTGCAGCAGCCATGTGCATTCACAAAACGACAGCTGCCCCACCTTAAGTTAGATGAAGGAGTTAAGATGGCGCCACCACTCCTTCTTCAAAGACACAGCTCCACTCACTCCAAGCCAAAAGAAGCCAAGATGGCATCCTTGATCCTTCTTCTAAAGCAGGAGTTTCAAATCCAACGAGGAAAACCTGAATGGCATCTTCAGTTCTTCTCCAAAAATCACAGCTCTGGCATTCTTTCAGCCCCAACTCCAAAGTGGCCCAGCATTAACAAAACTCACTGGATACGGCAACACAGCAAGCACTTCAGACGTCTCATGTTGAAAATGGCAACACAGAAAACTCTTCAGTTCTCCAAAAGACTTCCAAGCTTCACAGTTTCAAAATTGAACCAAGTTTTTAAGCACCACGTTTCCAAGACAGCTTACACAGGCCACAAGTCTCTCCAACATGCTTCCCCAGGCTCCTCACTGGCTTGGGCTGGGAATGGAAGCCCAAAACTTGGCTTCCTTACCTGCCCTGCTGCCCCACATGGCAGCGGCGGCTCTAAGTCCTCTAGCTTCCCTCCTCCTCTGCTCTCCTCTCCTTCCTTTTTGGTTCTGTCTTCTCTTTCTTAATTCGCTGATCTAATCCAATCACGAGAAGGTGTGGCTTCCCTTCTCTGAGTTTCCACACACTGATGAGCAATAACTATTTTAATGCAGCGCCTCCAGTACTGGGGGCCACAGCCCCCTAACAGAAGCATGAACAGAACTCAGCTGGGTCAGGAGCCTAAGTTCATGGCCTTTCAGATACATAAATTGAAATTAAAACCACCCCAGCTTGGTTATCTATATTGGCCACATTTGTCTGAGATGGAATCTTGAAGTGTGACTCTGCTGATATGTCCTCAGAGTATAACTCAATGTTTTTTAAGAAAGTTAATCTTCCAAAATTCTGAAAGGCAAATAAATAGCTGTACATTCCTTTACCACATATACTGTTGAAATATACTTTTGTGTAAAGATTTTCATTCTGGGTTATTTTTGATAGGTACAGTAATGACAAAAATTTTTTAGTTTAACCTCTTTTTTTAGTGGAATATTTATGTCTGGGAAAACTGCATTTTTGTTAAATGCATTTTTATTATTTTCAAGCTTAAGCCTTTTCTAGCAGTAACACAAAATGGTTTTCTTAGAAATAAAAGTTTGTCTGGAACTCTTAGAAGAAAGTTTATACACTTACAAGGCATATACAATTTATATATATTCTTGTTTATAACCTTATAATTTTTACATCATTTACTTTAGAGGGGTTTCATCTGACCTAATTTGAAATTTTCTCTTAGTATGTCATTATTTGGAAATCATGAAAAGGTGGATTCCTCACAGAACTATTCCTCTGGAAATAGTTATCAAGATCACAGAAAATAGTATTTAGCTAGATGTACCTTAGCATGCTTAGTGATAAAAACTGACAACTTATGGGACAATCTAGGCTACATTTTAATTTCTCTTCAAGTACTGGTGGCACTCTAATTGGCTACTTACCTATTGTCATACCTTTTTGCATGCCTGAGCTGTATTGGTTTAGATTATTTGAAATTTTTCACTTTTCTATTTTATTTTCTTTGGCATAACTACTCAACATCTATACTGAACAAGGATTTTAAGATGCTGAAATAGAATGAGATTTCTAACTCTACAAATGAATTGATGTTAATGATATACCAGACTATCAACTCTTCAGGAGGCTCACTCTTAAAGATAAAACTGCCAACCACTGCCTCTATGGTATCTGCACTAGATATTATGCACTGATATGAATGTCCCTCTGTTCTGTTTTGCTCTGTTTCAGATTGCTCAGTGGCTTCCTCAGTTTGCTCCAGTGTATAATCCAACTTAGAGGAAGGTTGATTCTGTTAGTCTATTTATAAGGTCATATAAGTTATATACCAGCACACTTTATTTAGTGGAAGTTCTTGAGTTCTTAAGATAATAGGTGAAGTTTAGTGCAATGATGCATTCAAACAATTTTAGTATTCTGTCAAGTTTATTGAAGTATTATAGGTTTTAAGCATCATGATTAAAAAAATCAGCTGGACTCATAAGATTTATAGAGATATCAGATATTTTAGTTTTGTAAAGACTAAGATAAAACATTATGGCATAATCTAAGTAGTGATATTTTACCCTCATAAGCGCTCTGACATTTGAATTTCTGTAAAATTGTCTCAATTCGCATTTATTTTTTAAAGTAGCTCACTTTTTGACAATCTTAGAAATTGCATTATGTTCATCTGTCATAGAAATGGCATGAATATCATTTCTTCCTTCATGATAGTGTTTAATTACTAGACACTGGAAATGGTTGCAAAAAGCATCATAACAATCATCACTGGAAAGTTGAATCCAATATTAGCAATGTCAAATTAGAAAGGCTTGGTTTTTCTAGAGCTTTTTTAGTTTTGAATTTTAAATATTAATGAGATTAACTTATTCACTATTTTATATATTTTGCCTATACTTCACTGGTAGGCCATTGGTAGACCATGCTCCTAGAAACTGAGTAATCTCTCTCTTTCCCCTCTCTCTCTTTCTTTGATAGTACTTAATTTTCCCTGTCATTGCTATTGTAGATTGATAATATCATCTCTTTTATTCTTTAGAATTTTATTTTGAAAAATTTTTACCTATATGCATTAAATTTGTAATAATACTATAATCACAGATTATGTACCTAGCATTTTGTCATTTTTGCTCTATATCTTTCTCTTTCCCCCTGACTAACTTTCCTTATTCTTTCCTCCCTCCCCTGCTCCTTCTATTTTCTTTCTTAACTTAAATCCATTCATATTTCTTCCCTCCTTCCCTTTCTTTTTTTATCTTTTCTTAATTGATTTAAAATAATTTCAAATTAACTTCAAAGATAAGCTAAATAATTAATATGCTTCACCATATACTTCATGCTGAAGCTGGCATTTATAAAATATCTGCTATTCAATTATACTTCAAGAAAATTTAGTTCTTTTTTTCCCAATAAGACGCAAGTAGCTCCTTCTCCATACTTATCACATACATTCACATTTTAAAAATCTTTTTAGATTAAGACAAATAGCGAGACTTTTGCATCTTTCATGGCAGTTACAGCCAGATGTAGGAACCTCTCAATTTTAAATTTGTCTGATAGTTTCTGTATCTACTTTTAAAATGTAGTAAGATTATACAATTTTTGTTACTATCCATGATATAATTCTTACAGTCTTTTCAAAACACTTAAAATATTTTTTCCTGAAATTAAATATTTCTTAACTTTAAAGTACAGAGAATATGCCAACACTATTTTTGACTGTGTGTGAGGAAATGTTCATATTTTAAATTTCTTCCAAAATATTTAGTTAGTATCATTGCTTCTGTATAAGAGATAGCTTTATATATTAAGAACATCTGTTTTCACTGGTGATAAGAACATGTTTACATAAATATAAAAATTAGAGAATTGGTCATTTTTTGTTTAAAAATAAAATCTAATCATTTCATAATCAAATAATAATATAGCATGATGAGTGCTACTAAACATTTATTAAATACTAAATACATGAACCAAAAATAACAATTTACTTCCAACTTTCCAGTAATTTGCAGAAGAATAGAAGACCTACAAAGTAATCAATATAGAATTAAAGACCTCAAAATGTGTGAGCAAGGTTTTTTAAGAAAACATAGGGCAGAAAACTTCTCATGCAGCCTGGAAAGGAACAAAGTGGTACCAGTGGTCTCAGGGAAAGCTTCGCATTTGAGTAATCTGGAAGCCATGTAAATTGGAATAATATGCTTCAGTTTTAAATTACCTAGATTAGCTTTGAATTCAAATCTATGACTTTTCATAAAATACAATAGCATTCTGACCCACAGCTTACTCTTCTAGAAAATTGGAAGTAATTCCTAACATGTAATATTGTGAGAATTAAATAAGATAATGAACATAGATTGAAAAAAGTGTTTAATAAGAAGTAGCTCTTACTAAGACTCTTAAATATGTGTTTGTTCCCTTCATAAAGAAATATAAGTGATTTGCCTCACATGGCCTTATATAGCATGCTGGAGAAAATGGTATTTTCTGCAAAGCCAGAACCTGTTGGCAAATTAAATATGAAAATTTGATCTCAGATTTTGTAGAATTATGTGCACTGACCAAAGAAATTTGTGTAAGTTTTTAAACTGTCACAGATTTTTAGAAGGGTGGTCTGTCAGCATGAGATCTGTGTTTTAGTAAAATCATTATGGAGGCAGTGTAATGGATATATTTACATAAAAGGTCATGGATGACTTGAATGCCATCTGTGCATGTATGAAATATAGAATTTTTTTGATTTTTGAAAATCACCTAATCATTGTGCTAGGGAAGAAAGGTATGATTCACTGGTTTCATGAAGAGAATATTAGAACTTTATTTTCACTTTACTTTTCAAAGTTCTTTTTGTATATTTAAAACATATATTATTTTAATAAAATGAGACAGGCACCTAATTTATCAATAAATAAATACATATGCATTATTAGTGTACAGGTAATATTCACTACCTTCGTCCCATACCCCACCCCCGTGACTAGCATCTTTGTTTCACTTTCTCCCTTTCTCTCCCCCTTCCCTCTTAACCTCAGGACCCTCAGGATGTTTGTGAATGTCTAATAATTATTGAAAGTCTTAGGCTGTTGAATTGCCTGTTACATGAATGTCCAATATTTATTTTTATAATTTTAGCTTGTTTTGCTGCTAATATTTTTTTTTCAAATTTCATTTTGTTGAAAATGACTGTATTTCATACTTTCTAATGACTATCTCTTTGATCCATTCATTCACTGAAGGATATTTAGGTTGTTTCCATGTACTAGCTATTATAAATAAAAGATAAAGGATTCATTTTTTTTTTGAGCATTCCACTCCAGAGGATCTAGTTCAGAGTTTGAGAACTTCCTAAATAGAAATCAGAAAGTGAGTTTGTATAGTGCTCTAGCAGTCCTAATATGTTTTAGTGACTTTACCTATGTAACACTGGAATTGTGAAGGGAACTAGATTTGAAAGACAGAAAAGTATATTTATCAGTATCAGTGTGAAATTCATAATAATAACCTTGAATAACTTTGTTTATGAAAGATATGTCTGAGTAAAAATATACCTGTTTTTGGTGATTCTAGGAAATGGGGATTTATTTTAAGAATAAAAGTAAGTTCAATGATACCTACTAGTGTAATTGGATTACAGAATTTAGTTGACAGATAAAACATTAAGAAAGAATAATGTCTATTCCATTTAGATGTGGTTCCCTGAGGAAGAGTTGATAAGAGTAGAATTTACTACCATATTGCTTGATTTAATGATGATAAGTAATTAAAATAATTAAAATATCAGCTAGTTATATGACTATAGAGCCAAAGTTGCATAGTTTCTTGATAGTTAATTCACAAGGTTAATTTTGAAGAATGCTCTTGCATATTACACTTGAATGGATGAAACTAAAAGGTTAAAAATTTCTAAAATAAGCAAGGAAATAGTTTTCCTTCCAAACCAAATATGAATAAAGATATATATTTTTATAAATGAGAATAATATTTTGTCAGTATGGACATTTTTCTTTCATTTTTGTAACATTCCTCTGTAAAAACATGGGACGGTTGCTTATTTTTTCTTAGAAATGGGGTAATGAGTAATGCTAAATAACTTGTTCTTAAGTGTCTTATATATACTAATAAAATAAGCATTAAACAGACTTGAGATGTTACATGTATATAGCGGCAATATTTTTCTAGAAAATACATGCTGATCATTTCATTCATTTATCTGACCATCTTTCAGTAATATATTCATTAAATATTTATTGTTTATCTACAATGAACTGAGACTATATGTTTATGAATAGTCTATACAGTACAGAAAAAGACCTTGATTTAATGGAATTAAGTTCAAAGGTAGAGATAGACAATACATAAGTAAATTAATTACTGATAGTAAATACATTGAAGTTTACTAAAAGTGATATGACAAAATAAATGAAACAAGTATGATACATATGACTCCTTTAGACACAATGAATAGGGAAATTCTCTGATAATAACTGACATTTGAAACTTAAAAGTTGAGAAGGAATCATATCTTTTCCCCCCAATTTTTTTCATGGAGATAGAAAAATAATTCTTGTCCTGTCATGATTTTTCTTCTTGTTCCCAAGCAAAAATAAATATTGCTAAAATACAAAATCATCATTTCCCCAGTTATCTCATGGTGCATCTCCTTAACTTACAATTTCATCTCCTCTAAAAACCTCTATTTCTGTTTGGCTATTCATTCTCCAGTTACTGCCATGTTTTTTCTACCGTAGTTCAATTCCGTGTAGTTTGCCACCTTCCCGTCCTTATGTTTTCCATGGTTCAACTGTGCTTTGCAAAGGAACATATCTTAATAGTTTCTTAGAAGGCTAAAAGGATCCTTACAGAGGTAAGTATTAGGAGGTCTTGTAAAGGATATTTTAATGAGGTTTTTACATTGGTACCCAGCGTTCATTTCCAAGCAAATCTCAATCCTTAAATCTTCTACTCCTTCCACTGGATTGTCTTGCCTTTCTATTACTTTAAACTTGGCTTTTGTTATTTCAGATTCAAGTTGCTCAAGCTTCCTAGACTCACAAATGCATTTTCTACTCAGTCAAAAAAAAGTGTATTTTGCTGGGTGTTATGGTGCACACCTGTAATCCCAGCTACCTGGGAGGCTGAAGCTAGGTATCACTTGAGTCTGCCGGTTTGAAACTACCCTGAACAACATAGTGAGACCTAGTCTCTAAAAAAAAAAGTGTAATTTCTTATTATTGATTATTTTCCTAAGTATAATCTAGCAATTTAAAATAATTGTGAATATAATTTCACAACAAATATGTAACTGAAATAAACATGGGATTTGTTATTTCTCAAAGTTCTTAATTAATTTAAGCCTGCTGTGCTTTCTATCCCCACATTTGACATAATCCAGGAGATTATTACCAAATTGCCAGAGATGTTGTCATTGACCATTTCCTATGGACAGAAGCTAAATTAGAAAACATAATCCATAAAAATGCCCACTGAGCTAATCTGAAGCACTCTTGATAGAAACCAGAAATAACTTTCTGTTTATACCCTTGAGATCCCGTAACTTACACTTAAGGATTCATTATAGCACATGTCTTCATTCCTACACTATTAAATTCTTTGCTTCCTTATGACTATATTGGGACTTCTAACCTGAAGTACACTATCTGGTCCTGTCCTTCGGGGCTGCCATGGCAACATCTTTTTCTTTATCTCTAATTAAATTCACTAACATTGATAATGTAGGTGTATGCTTGATTCTGGAACAAATCTGTTTGTTCAGCAACCTTTAGCTTTAAATTTCTACTGCATTGACTTCACTTAGTCATCCCTTCAAACTGCTGGAGCTAAACTCTGTGATCTACATTTGGAGTCTCTTACATCTCATCACCATGCAGAAATCTTTTGCCTTTCCTCTGGCATATTTTTATAAATTGATGTCATCAACTTCCAGTCTTGCTCTGCATTACTTTTAGGGCTAATAAGCATTCAATCGTGGAAATAAAAATCTACCGCTTCAGATCACCAAACAATTTTTAATGCAAGACCTATAATAATTTATTATAAAATATTTAATATTTATCTTTTTAATCTCTGTTAATTCTCAGTCTCTGAGACAAAGCACTATTATAGCACTTCAGTTGCATATTTTCTTTTTCAGCTCTGGAGTACAATTTCTGGAACCTTCTCTAGTTTCTTAAGGGAAGAAATTTTTAGTTCACCGAGGTCTCCAGCACCAGTAAATCAGTTCTCCTGTGAGGTCAGGAAAAAGCCCTAAAACCGTTTAACTCCACATGCCATAGACCTCTTCTCTTCTAAGAAAAACGTGGATGTTTCAATAATTCTGTTCTTGTAGTTTACACACTAATTTCTATTCTACAATCTCATGAGGGCGTTTCTTAGAATTTTACAGTCTAGCAATCTCACCTAGTTCTAAGGCTCCATTCCATTTGATATATCCAGTTACAGAGCGGGCATTCTCCCAATCTCACAGTAATTCTTGCACTTTAATAAGGTGCTCTAAGGACAATTCAATCCTGGCTGTGTCTGCTCTGGCTTGTCCCCCAAATTCAGCACCTTGACTTAAGAGGAAAAGGCAGTCTTGCCTCACTGGAGGTGCAGCTGGGCAATCACTGTGTAAAGTCTTATATTCCTCAGTCCCTGAAATGCTACCTGAATCAAATTAGGTCTTTGCTTCCCCTCGACTTTAAGAACAGCATGTTGCAGCATTGAAAAAAAATGAAGAAAAATACTATATTTTGGGTAATTTCAGAGGGCCTCAGTTGAGAGCATGATATTGCACAAAACAATATGTGAATATATGCACTAGTCAAAACTCATTGAATTGTGCACTTAAGTGGTGATTTTTATTTTATGTAAAAAAATAATGCCTACAGGGTAAAAGTTGTTACTAAATTATTCACTGAAATCCAATAAAAATCCTGCTATAACTAGTAAATATAGATGTTTAATTACATAAATATGTTCTAGTACTATTATAGTTTACATTATTTATTTTATATAGATATACATTTTCAGTCACTTTTTTACTAATTCAGGTTAAGATACCTCTCCTATAATATCTACTTAAATTTGATTCAAGAAACGCCTAGTTTTCTTCAAACACATTTTTATTGACGTTGCCCAAATCTCAACATCTTTGTTTTCTTTTATGCTATAAGCCCCAAACTTATGGCTCCTTTCTCTTACAACACTTTCCTGCTTTTCTTTGGTTCAGTTCCTCTAACACTGATGCATCCTACCTTCTCATTTTCTTAAGCTACCACATAGAATCTCTTCACCATACTTCTGTATACCCTCTTACTCCAATTTGCTTAATCATTTATCTAATCTCCCCTCCAAAAATTTGTTATACTTCACTCAGCACAGTGATGGCTTTCTGGCTGAGGTATATTCAAAAGAGCAAGAACAGGTATACCTTAGGTTCAAGGTAAATCTCTAATTTGCTTTTTTATTTTTTGCTCTTTTTTGTCTTTTCGCAATTGTACACATTCCTTAACTCCAAGATAACTTATAAACATGTTTTAAAAATGACATCAAGATAGACCACTGATGAAAACTCTTAGCATTCAGTCCTTATTAGGGTCTCTAATTTCCTTCTTAACATATGTAAAGCGATCAAATTAAGCACTCTTGACATTTAGACTCTTAAAACAAAACAAGGAGCCAATTTACACTTCACTCAGAATAAGCAAAAAATGAAAAAGGAAAAGAAACAGCCTTACAGATGCAAACTGCCCTGCCCCCAGACTTGTGCCAAAGGATCTCATGGGTAAATGCTTCACAAGAAAAGAAAAAGCAGCTGATGGGGGTTTTGCATGGAAGAGTTGGTAGAAGCCATGTAATCAGGATGCACTATTCTAGTTTTAGACACTCACCATGAGGTTAGACCAGGATCTGTTTCATAATTATTCCTATGAAAGTGCATGGTCATATCAGTAAGAGTTACCAAGACCAACAGGCATCCCTCTAAGCATTTTTCCTAATTGCTTCCCAGTGCACCTACCTTATGTTCATCCAATGTCAGAGACTGGAAAAGATCCCATATCAGATATTTAATTACCTTCACCCTCTAAAATATTTTCTTACTTGTCTGTTTTATTGATCCTCTCATTTTAAGGATACTTATACAAGACAAATTAATCTTCTCCAAAGGTTATTTGTTAGTCTAAGACAATTGGAAAGATATTGATATAGGGTAGTCCTACGCATGAGTCTGTGGTAGTTATTTTGCCTACATGGTTATTTCCATAATTATATATTGACAACAAAGTATATCAACTATTATGATTTATAAAAAGACACCACAGCTTGGACATATATAAAAGCAGTCAGATATGGAAAAATCATTTATCATGATAAAATACTTTAACTGAGTTTTACCATAGATAGTCATAATAGACACTTTTAAAAAATTCTCAAATGTGGTTTCTCTGAACAAAATTATAGATCCTAAGAAAGGTGAGTGATCATGTGAATACATACTAGTTAAGAGTTATAAAATAGAGAACATTTAAAAAATATTATATAAAGACTCTGGAAACAATAAAAACAGCAGCCAGCAGATAGTTTACTCAGCAAATTACAACTGGACTGTGGGTAAAAACTGAAAATTTGTTGCCTTCTGACCTAAGTGTATTATCCTCCCTTAAGGTCACAACTATCTAAAATGGCAGCTGATCACATGCTAAGACTTAGAGTTCAAGACTGAAAAAACAGTTAGAAATTTAAAGGGGAATCCTTTAGTAGCATGGGAAGCAGAGTCCCACACTTTGAACATAAAATGTCCACATATCAGATTGACAGCTAAATAATTTGTGTATAGTGGAAACCTCAGGAAGTATGATAGAAAAGAAGTCAGGACCAGAGGGTGAAATATAGGATATCACGATTCAGATCTGACTTTGATGCTTTTCTCAAGTGACTGCATCCCTCAACCATGCTCAGTGCAGTTGATAGGAAGATTAAAGTGTTAGAGTGCAGAGCCTATGGCCACCAGGGCAACTAGAAAGTAATAGATTCCCTAGAAGCAAGAGACTAATAGAAAGCATGAGTCCTGGATCTCTAAATTTCCACCTGACTGACAAACTTGACAAATATAGGGTGACCCATAGAAAGTGAGGCTAAAATGCAGCAATAGGGTGGCTTAAGAACAAAGCAGCTATATCAGAAACTGTACTGCTCGATCTGAAGAGGTGAAGGAGGTGGAGGTGGGAGCCAAAGACAGGGTTTATCAACAGACTTTGCAGTTTTCTTCTAGACAAGTTAATTACCCAGAAAACAAAATGATCTTCAAAGAATGGTATAGAATTTGTAGTCACAACCACAGATTTAGGAAGCTTGGATTTTCAGTCATCCAAAGAAAGTTGGATAAAAGTCTGGGAAAAAAGGGCAGTCATTATAAACTGACTCCAGGTGATTCTTATGTTGGTTATGACAGATATGGACTTCTAAGCATTAAAATATGTTAGGTGAATTAAAGGAAAATATCTTTTGTGCCCTAAAATGATAAGGGCAATCCAAAAATTATGGTTTGTTTGTGTTTGCTTAGAAGTGTCCTCCAAATTCAACAACCTGACCCTCAAAAATATGGCATCAGTGAATAAACAGATGGGAAATATCAGCAGAAAAATGGAAATTAGTGAGAAAAAAGTAAATTAATAGAGTGGAAAGGCAAAATTCATGAAATGAGGAATCACTAGATAAATTCACTAGCAGATTGCTCATGGCAGAAGAAAGAACTAATAAATTTAAAATAGATTAATGGAAAGTATTAAGTCTAAAAAAGAAGTAAAAAAGGAATAAATAAACTAAATTGTATCTTAAAGTTCTGGGGAGAAAATATGCAGTGGGGTCTAAAATGTAATTGAATCTCAAAAGGTGAAAGGAGACAGAAAAGAGCAGAAAACTTTTTACAGAATGCAGGTTCCAAGTACTCTAATTTGATAGAAAAGAATCTACTAACCTGAGAAGATCCATTAGAAACCCATGCAAGTTAAATATGGAGAAATATATTCCTTGGCATATCATCATCAACTGCTAAAATCTATGAAAAATTCATAATATGGAATAAACCTGAGAACATCATTGAATTACAAAAGTTCATGAGCAAACTCTGAAGATTTCCAAAATAGTTCTAAGAGGGTCAACCTTCTGGACTGAAACTGCTTTTGAGAACTCATTGGCAAGTACAAGAATTGGGACTTTTCTAAGGGGATGACCTTTGGGTTTTCAAATTGGTCAACTTATTTAAAATAACTTAGAATAACACAATAGCATATGTAAAATACTTATGAAAAGTAAAATTAGTCATTTCTATAAAGTGAAACTATCCTCTAAAATGAAGATGAAAAATATATTCAGATTAAGAAGCCATGAAGAATTCACTGCCAAGAAGGCCTCCATTATGAAAAACAAAGTCTAAAATAATCTCCTTGGGTTTGAAGGAAAATAGTGCTAAATGGCAAAATTAGACTATAGCAATGAGTCAGTCACTGAAAACTGTACATTATATGATTCATTTTCATAAATTTCAGGAAAGATTGAACTATAGTGATTGAAAGCTCATCAGTGTGTCAAGGTGAGGTGGGAATTAATGGCAAAGAGACATGAGGGAAATTAGGATGATGAAAGCTTGAATTTGGTAATACCTATGTGAATATATGCATTAGTCAAAACTCATTGAATTATGCACTTAAGTGGTGATTTTTATTTTATGTAAAAAATAATGCTTATAGGGCAAAAGATATTACTAAATCCTTCACTGAAGTCCAATAAAAAAATCCTGCCATAATTAGTAAATATAATTACATAAATATGTTCTAATACCATTATAGCTTACATTATTTATTTTATATAAATATACATTTTCAGTCATTTTTTTTACTGACTAAATCAGGTTAGGATATCTCTCCTATAATATCTACTTAAATTTGATTTAACACACAAAAATGTTCTGTTAACACCATCTTTTAAAATGTATTCAATGACTTATGAGGAAATGAGTGAGGATGAACTTCAGGAGCAGAGTGATAAGACACCTAGTTCTGAATCCCAGTTCCCTTCTTCACTAACTGTGTAATCTTGAAAGAGTTATTCATATTCCCTAACCGTGCCTTGACCAGTCTGTTAAATGAAAGTATTAACTGTCTAATAAAGTCTACTTCATCATTTGTCTGTCATGGAGTCACCATGCCATAAATATTACCTAGTTTGTGATTTCTAGAAGCAGGTGATTATGACTAATGTATAAAATACACTGAACAAATAAATTGCCAAAGTGACTGTTGATTTTAAAAACACTGTGATGCTAACCCTCTTAAAATTTGATTTTTTTCTTGAGGGGAGGGGATTCAAATCACATTGAATTTGTTGTTCTAGTCTTATCTCTGTTTCCACCCATCATGTATTCTTAGAATGACCCCACCATTTTCTCTGACTTAGGAAAACAGATACATGAGATTCCCTTGGTCCCTGTTTTCTACATTTTCCACGTTGTCTCCGTACCAGTATGATGACATTAACTTTCACCCTTGCTCTAATAAATGTCATTTCTTATCCATGAACAAAACACTATTGTTTTTACCTTACTTTTGGTTAATACAGCCTATAAGCTATTTTTCTTATTCCCCATATATTTCATCTTTTCCCTTCATCTTCTTTCATTATTTGGATAATTTTTCTTCATTCTACCATTTCCAAAAATATAGTGGTACTTGAAAATATATTTATTCCAAAAATTCTATTTTGTAGTCAACATTTTTACTTTTTCAAAGATTAAACAGCTCTCAAAACACTGATAAAATATGAGAACTACAGTTTAACCAATTTCTGGCCTTAAGAAGTACCTGCCATGATGGAAAATAGCAAGCCAATTTAATGGAAAGTTTAAATAATAAATACAGTGAGACCCAGGGAAAGTTGGAAGCTAAATTATAAAGCATATAAAGTTTACCTTTTCTCTCTATCTCCACCATTTGCCACCACAGGAATATGTGTTTATACCACAGAAATCTTATTTACTGAAGACACAATATTCCCTTCAACTGTGTTACTAGCTCACATGTCATCCTTCTAACTCACTCCATGAAATCCTAGTCCTTTTCTCTAAACAGAGTGTTAAAAGGTAACAATTTATGTTGACATGTCAATGTTGGATAGCCTAATATAAAATCCTAGGGATATTTTCATTTTAAAAGAGGGGAATATCAGAACCTGGATTATTGATGATTTTTTTCAGGTAGGATTACAGGCTAACATTACAGTTATTCAGTTATTCAGGAACATCAGTAAAAATAACTTTCTGTCACCCCTAAATCATACTACTTCCTGTCTGTTGATAAGTAAGATCAAGGATATTGAAATTCCAAACAACAATAACAAAATGTTGAAGCTAATGGTCAGTGAAT
The DNA here is from genome assembly GCA_004024945.1 of Uropsilus gracilis. NCBI lineage: Eukaryota > Metazoa > Chordata > Mammalia > Eulipotyphla > Talpidae > Uropsilus > Uropsilus gracilis. The sequence continues at coordinate 111,197 of PVHY01000676.1, forward strand.
ATGAAAGAAATTTTATGATGGAAATAAAACAGCTTTATAAAGATGCTGCCATTTGGAGGCAAGACAAAAAAGTTAAGAATAGAAGCAAGATTAATGTGTAAGAAGCAAGATAAATGTATAAGGTATGTGTATGTGTGTTTCTAACTCCCTCTCCCATGTGCCTAGATTGCCCTTTCCCAATTTTCAGTCTAATTGACAATCATTACCCTCCCCCACCTCTCTCCTTCAACAGTGCTAAACTGTTTCCTTGTGTGTTCTGTGACAAGGTGATGTAAATATCTCTGCTTTGACAAAAATAAGTATATATATATATATATATATATATATATATATATATATATGAGACAATGGTAGTGTTAGGTCTTGATTGAGAAATTTGAATTATTTTGAAAGAGGGTGAATCAGAAGCCTCTTGACTGAGTTAAGGTATGTGTATAAGGAGTGTATGAGATATGCTAATTCGATGGCGCTTATTAAGTATTAGTGAAAACATGTTTGTTTTATTTTTCATTATGTCTCTCTTGTCCATCCATGTTTATCAAATAACAGGAGTACAGGTATTGGAGCTTTCTGGTGTTCTCAGAAAAGGAAGAAAGATGCTCTATTTATGTTCAGTTTCCTTGCCTGGAGACGTTCCTGTGTGCCTTGACTCTTCTAAAAGCCAATCCATTATTGTTTGCAAAGTTGTCTGGTCCTTGATGTCAACTCATTTTCTCTAGAGTCTCCTGCTAACAGAGGTAATATTAAGTATTTTACAATGTGAAAAACATACTTGGAACCACAATTCTCATAGCAAGTGAGTTTTCTATGAAATATAATAAGTGATAGTTTGGTAATAAGTACTAAGTGTTGCCAGCAGCTAAGTAATTCTTTTCTTCTTATTAAAATTAAGACATTTGAGTGACAACAAGATGGAACTGGAGGAGATTAGGCTAATTGAAATAAATCAGAAGGAGAAAGAATATACTGGATGTGGAATAAAGAAGAAAATATAGACAAATGATAGAATACCTCCCACACCCACCCCCCTAAATGCCTAGAAATATGACTGCAGAATTAAGGTTAGAAGAGAGGGAAGAAATGTGGGGTTGGGGGCTTGATAAGTGATAAAAGACTGTGAGTGATTTAGTGGTGTGTGACATACATATGAGGTGATATGAAACTATTCCCCTAGATCATACACAGTGTTACATATCATATGCAATGTTATATATCATATGCGGTGTTATAAACCATTGTTACCTTAGTAATAGTAACAATAATGATAAAAAAGGACAGCTAGGTGAATATATATATATATAGACTATATACATATATAGACTTCGACATTAAATATCAACTCTGATTATACTGTTTTTTTGACTCTACATTTAAATAACAGTATGCTTGATTAAACCACCTGATATTTTTATCTGCAAAATTTCTTAGAAGATCCAAATTTTCCTTTTCCTTTTATAATATGTAAATGAATAAGAATTGGATTAAGTCATTTGCCCCCTCAAGTATGCACCCTACTCCTTATAATAGAGTTTTCTTTTTACCCTTTCTCCTCTGTTTATTAGATACTTTGTTGTATGTGATTGTTTTATGTGCATTAGGTATAACCAGGAAATTTAGAATGGAATCACTTGAACTTACATTGCTGTGAATTTACTTTTTTATGGAGTAACATCTCATATTGCTTTTAATGCATCAACCTAGTTGAAATTCAGCTACAGAAATACACATACTGCCAGATCTAGACTTTTAACTCACTGGGGACTTCATTAGTAGATGTCTTCTTCAGTTCAAAGATGGCACTTGAGAGTTTTAATACTCTCTAGTTTACTAATTAGGTTACCTCCAAGGACCATGTTTAACATCGCTCAAACCTTTTTAACTTTTATTGATATGGGCATTTGTACATAAATGTTTTCAGTTTAATGTATCCAAATCTCTAGTCATATTCAAGGACAAGTACTTTAGAACACATAAGAAATCATATTTAATGATTTCCTATGTCACATTTATGTATATTTATTTATGAATAGATAATTTGTTTTACTTTACTTTTCATTCAACTAAGCATAGTCTCTTTGCTGCAATTCCCTTAAGTCTTTAGATTATAGTATCCACATAAAAGTAAATTCACTGTGAATTGGTAAATTCTAAACCTAATCCCATCTAGTGGGATACTAATTGTGGTAGAAACCTTTGACATGAATCTGCATTCACAAAACAGTATTCTAGGAATTAAAGAGCTCTCTTGGTAGGAAAGCAAATGATTAGTTTTATAAACTCAGCTGCCCTAATCTGTTTTCTATAAATTATTACTATAAAGTGTTACATTTAAAGTATTTTTGTAAAGCGAGTGACAAAATTCATCTTGGGTCAAGAATAAGCAGCTGACATTGCTTTCTCAATATATAATTCACAAGGAAATCTCACACAAGATATATTTTAGACCTGTTTACTTTTAGTCATTCCCAGTTCCATTTATATTATGTCAGAAGTTAATAACTTGAAGATCACTCTTGGTGCCTTAATGCATCCCTGCCACTCTCAGCAGTGCAGTGCAGTTTTAACAGATTAAGTTTGGGTATGTTCTTCCTATGCTTCTCCGTTTTGTTAGGAAAAAGGTAAAATCACAGAATACCCTGGTTGCCCACCTATCTCCAATCTCATCTCTTTATCCTGATGATAACTCTTTTCTTACTTCCTATCTTTCAATGTCTCAAACATATTAAGATGTGCCCCATATTCAACCTTTTCTACACATTACTTTCTTCCTTCAAGAGAATATTTGACTTGCAAATGCTAATATTCTTTTAGAATTCAGATGAAATATTTCTTTTTCCAGTCTCAATTAGATTTTTCTTTCTCTTTCAAACTATTTTACCTTTTCATCACAGACCTTAACAGAATATTTAGCTGCATATTTATTGTGTAACTGTTTAAAGTTTAATTTTCATATGGGCAAATAAACTCAATGAGGTCAAGGTCGTTGTTTATTTTAGCAACCTTTGCCAGTGAGTTTTTAAAACAAAGCCATGTAATATTTTAAACTTTTGTCTGTTGCTTGAATAAATGAATAAAATTTGATGTTGATTTATGTTTGAAATTATTTTCCCATTTCAGAGGTTCTGTCAACAATCTGTTCTCTAATGGTAAGATTAATTTTCTGCTATAAACAAAGATAATTTATAATTAGAAATATTGAATATTTTCTGAGCATCCATGAAAGGAAAGAGTACTAGTAGGACTTTATATGAATAAAATCATGTGATTGACAGAGAAAACTTCATTTAACTAGTATATTGATTGGTAATATTTTTCTCATATATAGTTATATATGTATGTGTATATATGTGCACATATGTATATATGTTGTATAAGTGTATGTACACATATATGAGACAAAACAGTAAGAAGCATCATTCAGATCATCTGATTTACTTCTGTAAATATATGTGTGTTTTTTGTGTATATATGTGTGTGTGTATGTATATATATATATATAATCCCAGACCATGTACATAAAGCAATTTGCTGCATTCTTGAAGATTTTCCATGAAGAAAGAATACAGGCTTTTTTCTATTCAACTTTTTTTACATTTTCCCTTATTTTATAGAAAATTCATATATATATACACATATATTTACATAATCTATGTAGTTTTAGCTAGTAGAGCCAGAACAGAACTAATCACAACAATGAGATTCATCTCTGAAAATTGATTAAAAAATCATAATATTAATTTTGTTTATGGCTACTTAAGTGACTCTGCAAATAATTTCCAAATGTGATAAAGTAGTTTTATATAAAACACCATTTTATATAAAGTGGTATTTAAATGTTACAAGCAGCAACAAATTGTTTTGAAAGACATTATTTAAATATATACTGAAATGTTTCTTAGAAAACAGTTACTTCAAATTCAATTTCTTTGGAATTTCTATACATTTAAGAGGTAAAATAATCAAGAAGAAAAGAGAAACTATAACAAAAAATCATTCAGGTTTGTTAGATCTTTAGATGTTGATCAAATTTCTTTCAAAACAATATATCATAAGGATATGATTGGTTACTCTTTCTCATTGAAGATTTTTTGACTGTATGCTGTTGCCAGGAGCTTCCTTTTCCTCATAGATTAGTTTGATTTTACCAGTTCCATTCCAAGAAAGCACCTTCTGCATTTGGTATCCATTCACTTGCCTATGCATTGCATTTGTGGTTGATAGTCTATTAAATTACTGTGCAGATTGGATTCAGACCAGTGGTTAAAATATTTCTATTAGACTTCAACAGCATACGTGTATTTCTTACAAATTCTCATTCCTCTCTTATCATTCACAGTGTTTCATTCTGTCTAAGGAGGTTGAATTGGGTGCACACTCAATTTCACAGGTGAACACCAGCCAGCAGTTTTTCTGGATAAGTGTTTGGAAACAGAGCAGTACCCATAGTGAGTGTAAAGGCTTGTGTATCATCAATATTCTATCAAAAGGAACTTAGGTCTCATTAGGAGAAGTTATTCCTTTTTAAAAAAATAAAAGACCCTCAAATATACTGTTTTAAAATTCATTGTTGATTTGTGTGTGTGTGTATTTACTTAACCCACAACTTATGTTGAATTTTTTTAAAAAAAGGAACATATAGTTTCCTCTCTTATTTAGATTAACTGTATCTCTCCCTGTTCCATGAAAAGAACAAACAACTATTTTTGTGAGAATCATGACATAGCTCTGGTTTCGAGGAGCAGTTGTATTTAAAAATTATATGCCCAGTTCTTTTTATGTTCCTTTTGCTACTGATTGCTTAAAAAAAACATGCTATCTTCTATTATAGGAGATGTCTGAAAAAAAAGTAAAAAGTACATCATCCTTCTCTTATTTAATTATATTTGGCCTTGATTTAAGCAATTTAGCTTGAAACTGTTAATTCTCTGATAATGAACTGGATTTTTAAAATTTGATCTGATTCCCAGATGATTAAAAGATGAGAGCACTAAACTTGACATAGTATATGAGTTGGAAAAATTGACAGCAACATGTAAAAGAATGAAACTGGGGTATTTTCTCTCCCCCCACATAAAAATCAATCCAAAATAGATAAAAGATTTGAATGTAAAACCTGAAATCATAAAACACATACAATAAAACTCAGACAAGACATTTCATGCTATAAGTTTCAGTGATGCTTTTAGTAACTTATCCCTAGCAGCAAGGAAAACAAAAGATAACATAAATAACTGGGAATACTTGAAACTAAAAACAGTTCTCAAAAGCAACAGAAACCATAATCAAGACAAAATGTCACCTGACTGGAGAGAAAATATTTGCATATTGTACATCTCACAAAAGGTTGCTACCAATGATAAATGAACTCATAAAGCTCTACAAAAATAAAACAAATAACCCAATAAAAAATGAATAGAACTAAACAGATGCTTCTCTAAGGAGGATCTTCAGACTGAAGAAAGGCACATGAAAATTATTCACCATTACTCGTTATTAAATATTTGCAAATCAAGATGACAATGAGATGTCATCTCACCCTGTGAGGATGACTGACATTGAAAAGACCATAAGCAAAATGTGCTGGTGAGGAAGTGGAGAAAAGAGAATGCTCTTGTACTTTTGGTGGCACTATACACTGGTCCAACCCTTATGGAAGGCAGTGTGGAATGACTCAAGACATCAAACATGGATATGCCCTTTGACCCAGTAATCCCATTGAAATTGAAAAACACTATTTTGAAAGGAAACCTGCACTCCCACTTTTTTTGAATCATTATTTATTCTAGCTAAATTATGTAAACAATCACAATGGGCTATTGCTCAATGATCAACATTGATAAATTCCTGGCATTTGCAGCAACATGGATGGAACTGGAAGGGATAATCCAAAGTGAGATAAATAAGAATAATAAAGGTAAATGCGAGTTAAAATCTCTAATATATGGAATATAAAGTAACTAAACTAAGACTAAGATAAAGATAAACTTAAAAACTAATCCGTGTTATTTGGCTACAGAAATGAAGCACCAATATGAAAAGAAAATGGGGAACTGGTAAGAGCAAACAGGAAAGGAAGTATAATGACTGATGATGGTGGGCTATGGGCAATTTGATAGTGATAATACCTAATGAGGGTATTTACATATTACATTGGTCAAAAATAAATATATTTAATTTAAAAATAAATCATTAAAGGAAACATACTTAATTCTTGCTGGTAGGCAAAAAATATTAGCACAGTTGGTTCCTTGAAAATATTTTTTGGTAAAAGAGAAAATATAATAACAATAAGTTTAATAATAATAATAATAATAATAATAATTTTCTAAGTTTAATATCATTCAGAAAAACCACTGAAGATTATTTCACTAAATACTTGACATGATTGACAGTTAAGTGATTCAGATAAAATTTAAAAACACTAATAAAAATTTAGAAGTAACAAAGCTATGATTTGTTTTGGAAGTAGCAAACAACTTGAGGTGTCTGGCTAAGGAATATGCAAGTGGATGTCGTGAGAATTCATCTCAGGGAAAGCCTTGAATATCATGAATGGGTGTCGCAAAATTACTCTATACACAATGCATGTCAGGGAAGAATCATGAAGGTGAGTTGGTTTTGTGTTAGATGTGTTTTTCTGTCATCAATCCTGGTTCTTCTCTTTCCTGGCATCAAAGAATGAAGTCAAGGAGAAAAGAACACATGGAAAGATTGTCTCTGCAATCCAACTGCATTTAGAAATTGTCTCAAGGCATATACCTTTAGGTAAATGGAAAATGAAGACATTGATCTGAATTTATCAGAGAAAGCATTTTATATCTCAGTGGATTTTAAGTATTTTTAACAGTGATTCAAAAGACTTATTTTATCAATTTGAGTTGGTGAAAATTTAATAATTTTCTTTCATAGAATGTCTGAAATTTCTTCTAAATATCACAAGTGATTTTCTCTATAGACATATTTAAGGTAAATTTTATTCTAATTTATAAATATTTTAATAAAAAGCTTCCATTTTTAACATCTGACATATTTTAAATTATTTATTTATATGCAATCAAATCTACTTCATATTTATATTAGTTACATTTGCTTTGAAAATTTCCAATATCCACTAGTTTTTAAAAAAATATTTGTCTATAATTTAGCGTAGGTAACACCTTTCTGAGACTCAACACTAATCCCAATGTTAGCATAAGAATAAAGTTGATAATGAAATAAATACATGAAATTAAAATTGGCAGAAGGTGTATATTCCATTGCATTGAGACAGAAGGCTACTTCCTATTTTTTGCTTTGGTATTGTGAATCTCAAGTGGGGCTTGGTCAATATTATGTTGATTTAACTCCTATATGCTATAGTTTTAAGACCCAGGTGGAGAAACACTACCTTGACCACACCAGGGTGCCGCGGACCAGCCGTACAAGGAAGAGGCCGCGAGGTACCAGGCTTCAGATGGACAGGAAAAACACAGGCCGGCAAATGTTGAACACAGACACGAACTCAGTGAGCAGTAGAAACTGCTGGTTTATTTTAGATTTTCAGGCAGCTTTTATATTGCTTAAACGAGTTACTTCAACATTCCATGAGGAGAGGCATTTCATGAGTACGTGAGGGCATTATCTCTCAGTGAGAGACAGGAATCAGCACTTCATGAGTGCGTGAGGGCAATATCTCAGTGGAAGACAGAAATCAATATCTTAACAGAAAATAGATTATCATTAGGTACTACTAAACATTCCTAAGCAATCATTTTTAGGGAATCATGATAACTAAGTTGGTTACAGGTCACCCAAGATTATTCCTTGGCTGTAAAACTTATCTAGTTTATCAAGTTCTCCTTGCCTTGAGCTCGTTACTAGTGTTCCAATGATTCCTTTCACAGAGAATTTAATTAAAATAAAGAATCTGACGACTGGGCTCCCATATTTTTCTTAATAATGATGCAGTTCATGACTTCAGCACTCCTACACCTGGGATCCGGGGAGCTACGCCCCTAGGGTCCCCTGATTTCTCAGGTCAGCTCCCAGTTTGTTCCTCCTGCGGGGGGCCAAGAGCTTAACTTGCAAGAGGTTTAAATTACAAGTTTCTCATCTCTGAGATGGGCTCCCATACCAGGGTATGGCTGATGATCCCTTCCTCAGAGGTTAGTTTTCTTTTGTAAGAAAGAGGGCAAGGGGGGTAAGACAAAGGGATAAAAGAGAAAAATGCACTGCAGGGACTGGATTGGGCATTTTTGCTTCAGAAAGCGAGGATTCAGGAGTTGAATCTTTTGGGGCTCCCAGAGTTCTGGTCCTGGAAGGTCTGGAGTTGGATCAAGACAGAAAAGAGGCATTCATGATGGAGTGCTGAACTGCCATGATGACTCGAAGAGGAGACTGAGAGGGAGAGAGAGAGAGAGAGAGAGAGAGAGAGAGAGAGAGAGAGAGAGAGAGACCCAAGTGGGACTGACTTTGTGTTTGTTGTAGTATTTACTCCATGATGGCAGAAGACAAGGACATGAACTGGTCGTTTCAGACTGGACTGCACTAAGACTGAGGTGGAATTCACACAACTCCTCAAGGAGCAGAAGAAGCGTGGCTCTTTTCTGCTTAAGACACTCAAGAGAGTGTGGACTCTAAGGTTCTTTTAGTTTTTCTTTTCCTACTTGTAAATAAACTCCCTCTGTTTATACTTTCCATGAAAATTTGTTTTCTGTACAACTGTTTGCATATGAGTGGAAGGAATCTGCATAAACTAGCATTCTTCTATGACTGAAAATTAAAAGCGATGACCCCTCATCCGATAACACCATCACTTGTATTTTTACATATTTCAACATTGGATTTTATGCAAGCTAACATTTGAAAACATGCATTATCAGGATAAGAAGATAACTGTATTTGAAGAATGAACTATTTCCCCAGTGTTCTTAATCTATTGATTGGGAAAGGGAAATTTGAAAGGGAAATTTCTTTAGCTTAGCCTTCAGGGTAATCAATTATAGACTTGTGGATATTATTATTCATATGTATTTATGCTAAGAAAATTGTACTTGTGAATAGTAATTATTCACTTAGAAAAGACAAAGTATTGCATACATGCTATAAGTCTGTGCAAAGAAACAAGACTTACTCATTCAGCTTTTGCTAATAAAGATGCATAAATAAAAAGTCTTATACAAAAGAAATCTATAGCTGTAATTATTTAACTGGCAACTTAGATTCTCCATTTTGGTTTCTTTTATTCATTAATTCAAAATTATCTACACCGTCTACTTCTTATACTTCAGTTTACATATTTAGTTCAGCTCCAGTTCCTTAACTAAGGTAATGGAAAATTAAAAAAAAAAAAAAAAAAAAGACCTTCCTGAGGAGTCTAGCATAATGGTAGTAGAGTAAAAACATTGAAACTGCCTCTTCCACATGTTTACAACCAAGTTACACCTAAACAAAAGCAACAGCCACTTCTTTTAAAGCATCAAATCATATAACTACTTTTTGTTTTATTTATGTGTGTAATATAGAGTGAGACTTTGAGATTTATATGACCTGCTTTCTAACTTTAGCTCTGTTATTATGGTCATGTTCAAGTCACGTTGCCTCCTTCAGCCTTAGTTTAGCCATCTGTAAAATTAAGGGTTTGATTAACTATCTCCAGCTTTAAAATGTTATGACCCAATGATTCCTCTTCTAACAATATATGCCAATAGGAAATAAAAAAAGTTTGTCTTCTGTAACTTTGCACCTATTTGAATAAGACTGGAATAGCACTGAAGGCATTAAAACAACCAGTCACATTTTATTTGGAATCTTTCAGTTATGTCATTTTTTTTTGTGTGAGTAAAACAGACTAACTTATTTTTAATATCTGGATTCACCTATTGAATGCTTTCAATAATGGAAGCATATTTTTTCTTGCTTAATAGGAAATCACAATAATTAATTGATTTAATATTTATTACATAGATAAGTCACAGCAAGCGATAATAACAAGATGTACCAAGCATCTTATAAATGAATAATAACTACCAATTATTGAGAACCACTGACTTGCCAGTTATTTTGCATGCTTTACATCAACGATTCTTAGCAGGGTCTCTGCACAGTTTATATTGACCTTAGAGTACAAATGAGAAAACTTAGAGAACAAATAGAGTTTGCAGGAGGGAAAATTGAGAAAGGAATCCTAAATGTCTCTAAATCTTGTGCTCTGTTTATTAGAACAATTGATGACTTTCTATTAATTTCCACCCTTACCCCCTTTCAGTGAACATGAGAAGCTATTAAAGAATTCAGTTTAATTTTTGTAGTGTAAAATTACAGTTTCTTATATCATGTAGAAACTTATTTATCAACACAGCTAAATAGAGGTTATGATCTTAAAAATAATAATTTAGACAGACAGAGTGATCAGTCAAGGAGAATCTGTCATTCATTTCTGGACAGCTAGCTTCACAAATTCCTCCCACTTGCCTTGGTGTGAGTCCATCTGTGTCTGTTGAGTTGACTATTTTAATTCTTCCATTTTCCAGGTCAACTGTTATATCACAATCCAAAGGAAGTCATCTGGCTTCACAATGTGACTTAGCAGAAAACAGCATGTAATATTCTGTGAGCCACATATGGTTTGGGTGTTGTAGGATGAATATCACTGTGCAACTCTGGATACAACGATAACTGAAAAAAACAAAAAACAAACAAACAAAAAAAAAACTAAAAACAAAACCTAAAAGACCAAACCTGTTTTTTCTCAATTCCGTGTGTTTTCAAAGATTGGAACATGAGTGCTTAGTTTCCAAGCAGCCTATATAAAAGTGATTGCCTGATGTTCTGCAACTCAGTAAAATCATGAAGCAAAATGAAAAAGCCCACAAATAAAACAATTTCATAAATTGCACCTGTAGAGAAATTTGTTCCTAAAAGAAAAGACTCAATTCCCATTACTTAAATTAGCTCCTAATGTAACTTTAACACAATTTCTCTGGCAATATCATTGAATAGTCTGCTTGAATATAGAGCAGAAACAAAGCACCCCTCTCTGATTATTCCCATTATATAATGCCCAGAACAATAATAAAATTAAAAGCGCTCACTTGTTTGCTTTTCTTAAAAATGTATTTCCCTTGTGAAAACACATGGTTTGAATGAAGGAAATACTGTTTCAGTTTAGTTTCAGAAAGGCCATTATTTTGTTTAGAAGGGTCATCAATCCATGCTACTTGATGATGATATTCTGAATTTTGTTCAAAATGGAAATTGTAAGCATTAAATACTACTACCAGTTCTTACTGTATGAGAATGGCTTGTGTAGAAAACTCAGTGGTTTGGAGCAGAACTTCCCCAAGGCAATGAGAGCACTGTACCTCTCTTAGGATGTTGGAAACTTTGGAGAAGGGCTGAAAACTGAGGCTGTCCCATTACATTTTTGATGTATTTTGGAAAAAAAGATCTCATTTCCTCTGTTGGCATTTTCACTTGTTATTTAAAATGTAGATCTGAACTTTGAATCCTTAAATCGGTTAAACCTAAGTAACACAGCTTCCTGGTAAATTTGTTATGGAAAGAAATGCTTTGAAAGCAGAATTTGTTACCAGCTAGGAAAACATACAAAAAGTCTCTAAGCAGTTATCAAAGTTTTTTACTTGAGCCCTTTCAGGAGTAATTTTCCACACCTCCTACACACCCTCACATTGCTGGGCTAAGAGAACAAAATGTATATCACTACACCATTCACTTAGAGATTAATCACATCAAATTGAGCAGGCTGCTGAGTGGGTCAGCATATGAAACATTTCTTTCTAGTCTCTTGCTATATTTTCTTCAAATCCTTAATTGAGCAAATTGCTATTCTTAAGGTAGATTTAGGGAATTTAGATGATTGAGGCTGCATAATCAGATGAAGGTTAGATTTGAGGAAATTATCTTTTCTCTGAGATGAAGTTCGGATCAACATTTTCATTACCTAATTAGAATGCATAGTCAGACACTTATCTGGGTCTCTGTATCCCAATTTCAAGCTTGTACCACCTTTTAAAACCTCCTTAGCCATTTTAAGCTCTTCATATCCAAAAGATAACACCAAATCTTATTTTATAAGAAAAGTAGAAATTCTAGTAAGGAGATCCTCAACTACCTACATCCTAACGTCACTTTCATTTAATCCCAAGGTTTGAGCTGTATTTCCAACCAGATCTTACGCTCCTATCTCTACCAGGACTCTGCACTACAACTGCCTCCTTTCTGTCTAAAATTTTCATTCTCTGTTCTTGATCTAGCCTTTTTCTCTGCACAGTCATTTCCCCTTGACATGTTCATATAGTTCATATGGCACAGTCACAAGTTCCAAAGCTGCTATATCCCAGTATGAAACTAAATGAGACTATGCAAAAGAAGAACTCTTCACTGAAGCTAGCTCCCCCTCTAGGTATGTCTTATTGCCTCTCCTTTTTTTCCAAATCATGTTTTAATGAATTGTCTGAACTCTGTCCCCATATTTTCTATTACAGTTGCTTCATTAAGGTATAATGTAGCAAGGGTGATTGATTTTAAGTACATAGTTTGATGGGTTTTGACACGCACATAAAATATATGCTCCATTCTATATATAGAATATCCCCATCATCCCTAAAAAATTCCCTTTTACATTTTACCAGGAAATTCTATTCCTTTCCCCATAATTATGTATCTGGTGTCTTTAACTGTAGATTATATATTTTCTGTCTTTCTTATTTTTCAAATTCTAAAACAGCTTCAAAGTCAAAAGATTTTTAAAGCACAGTACAATTTTTTTTTCTGCTTTGCCATTTGGAATTAGCTAACCAAACTGTTGTCCATTAAATCTGAGAATTTTGGCTTGTTTTTCCATCAGAAAAGACATTTTCCTACCAGAGGTCAACATAAAGATCATAATTAGCAAAGTTTCATAGACATATGACTAATCTAATTAGGATCCAGTCATGTTTCACCCTTAAGGGTCCATTATATTAAGAGGACTCAGTTCAAAACCACTTATCACAATTAGTTGTATGTCTTCAGTTACCCTTAAACTGGAACTGTCTTTCAGTCTTTCCTTGAATTTTCACATTACTTTGGAACCTTTAAAAAGTATGGGCTTATTATTTTATAAGATGTTTCTCAATTTAGTTTGTTTAGCATTTTCTCTATTAAACACATTAGGCAGAACTATTATGAGTGTTCTCATTGCATCCTGCCCATTGCTCATGACTTAAATGTGTTCCATTGTTGATGATATAAACTTTGGTCAGTTGATTAATATGCTACCAGTTGATTAATCTACTCTTATTTTCAAAATAAAAAATAAATATTTAGTGATGAAGGTCATTTCAATCTATATAAATATTTCATTTCTCAACAAATTTTCTGATTATTTTTTCTTTATATCTGTGTGAACTCTGGTTTCCTACTTTATTGAATGTCTTTTACTATAATAATTTAATGTTCATGTTGGCAAGTATTTGGTCAGAGATAGCTCCTTTAAATTGGTTTGTCTTTTTAACATGTGTTTATTATTCATTGACACTTTCTGGCATAAAAGAGGCACACACATATCTATTGTTTTCTACTTGTATTTCTATTTATATATTAAAAACCAAGAGTGTACACTGAAACTCCCAATTCAGACCTAACATCATGAGTTTCATTTTGACTTTCTCTTTTTCCATATTTGTGACTCCTTTCTGTGACAATGAGAAACGGGCTGTAATTATTCTTAACATTTTTACTTATTCAATTAATTTTCATCTGCATTACCATTCACCTATTTGCCATATATTCTCCATACATGGAAATCCTCCTTAATGCCACTCACACTTGAGATTCACCATTCTGTGATGGCTATTGACCAACTCCTGTATGAATGTATCCTCCTCTTGCTTGTGCATTGATACCTCTGTCATACCTCCCTGTAGCCAGACCTCTGCTTCAATTTTCCTGTGTGTGTCCCAAGAAATTATGATAGACTGCCCTATCATTATGATGGACCTTTCCCAATCCTTCCAGTATGGTTATTCCTTACTCCCTACTTGGTCTTTTCTACCCTACAGTGTGGTTGCCTTCCTGATATTCCCCTCACACTTGACACACTATATTAGGTCACTACTCAGTTTGTGGCATTGCAGCACGGATGTGGAAACTGAAGGATATTAATACAAGCATCAAAGATTAATATTACTATAAATTCAGAGTAAGATAGACATGATCAAGCAAATAAAGATTAAAAGAGAGTTCAATATATATGGAGAGAGAGCCTTGCTCAATCTAGGCTCATCATAGAAACTCAATTAATATTAAAATAATTAGTGAATAAATAAAATGTTTTGGGGATGGGTGATTGCCTTGAATATCAAGTGTGTGAGAAGCTGGCATTCTGTCACAGCACTACCCTGCATCCTTCATGTATAGAACAGTGTCCTATCAAATGTGGACACACTAATGAATATGTTTTTATATATATAAATTGTCCATTAATGTGCAGAAATATGAAATTATTTTGCTCTAAGGAGTAGGGTACTATTTCTTTACTACTTTAAAAGTTATATCTCTTTACTCTCTGTTTCTTATGGCAGTATCTGTCATATGTGGAGAACTATGAATGCATGCATTTATCATTTATAATCTTGCATGACGTATATGTCCTTTCAGTATGACTATATCCATGGTGAATCTTTAACTTGAGTTCTCTTCTCCACATCGTTGTTTTTTTCAGTGAAATTAAGTCTCAGGATTTAACTAAGTTTTCAAAGTACCTGTAGCACTGTTGTTCCTGGCAGATAAAAACACCCATGAGTTTGTGCCACTTTCCAGTGTATCTTGGCAAGGGTGAAAGAGTAGCTTGTAAAGGGGAGTTTGAGCCCCTGTTTTGGTTAAGGTGAAACAGAGGCATTGTCAAAGATACTTCAGTTCATTCATATACACCCATAACTTTATGACACTCAAACCCTAAGGCAGGAAAGCAACCAACTTCCCCACAGATTTCTCACCATCTGAGCAGATGGGTGTGATTTTCAGGAGCCAACAGTGCACATATGTTCCTAATGTTAAAAAGAGGTTTATGAGCCAAGAAAGACTGCAAAAGCCTGTCTTTTCATACCTTCTCTCTCAGGTGGCAGCAGAAAAAATGGCCCTCTGTAGGATTAATTAAATGTAATGAAAAGTACAGTAAAACATTAAGAGGTGAGATGGAAGATAGTGTGTGGGAGTAAGTGGGCTGGTAATTTGATCTCAGTGGGAAATGTTGGAGAAAATTCCTGACCAATTTTTCATAAGGACATCAAGTTGGTCAATCTGTATTTGTTTCGAACTATGTGTTAGTTACTACAGAAACTGTAAGCCACATGTAAACACAAATCACACATGACCAAGTTTTAGGCCAGTGGGTGCAGATATTAAAAATAGTGTTGTTAAACATCAGCACATTATGCACAGTACTCAAATTAGCCAAAGTATTATCTGTAATTGGGAATTTTCATCACCAGCATGTTTTAGTGAGTAATTTCTTCCCTTAGTTTTTCATTGACTGTATTTATTTATCAGAACTTAGCACAGGCTAGAACATAGTAACTTCTTTTAAATGTTTGATCTATGATGACATAATTTGTATGTTGCAAATATTTTAATATACTATATGTATATGTTTAAAATATTTGTTGAGGATTGTAGTACTCCAACAGGTAACACGTATATAGATTCTTATTTCATTTTAAAAATTAGTAATCATTATTACAATAGTTATTGCATTATTATACATTATAATTATTACAAAATAAAATCTATTTTGTCATTTTTCCTTGTATAGCATATAAATGTATAGTCAATTATTTTAAAATATAGAATACTTCTGATTATGATGATGCTGTATCCAGTTACTTTTTTTATTTCCCAAGTTAATCTTAAAACTAATATACTGGTTTAGCCTAGTAGGAAAAAAGAGAGATTCAATGATATATCCACTCTTTTAGATATCAGCTTTACTCTGTGAAAAAAAAAGAAATAAATTTGAATTCAAATGACATGAATATTTATATCCATGGATAGTGCCTACAGTTAGGAAAAACATCACAGTTGCATATAACACTGTATCACAGCAGTTACTGTCAACTTGGTCCTGTGAGTTGCAGAAGAGCTGGTCAACCATCTGGGACCCAGTCAATTCAGCACAATTATCTACTGGGTTTTTCACACTGCTGGATAAGAAACTACCACTTTCTGTCACAGGATATCTCAGATGACCAACATACAGTTCAAAGTATAATATAGTGTATCTGCATGTGCCATTTTGCTCCTGTGTGGATGAAGTCTGGAGAAGGTGGAAAGACTAACCCAAGAGTCAGACAACTAGAGGGTCATTTCCCTCTGGTGCTTGCTGAGACATGACAGTCACCCAATTTCCGTTTCCAATCTATAAAATTAGAGACAAATACCAACTGTCCCAAGGGAGAAATTTTTGGGGGTGTGTATGCCTGAAAGTGTTTTATAAATTTTAAATGTGTAGCTTTATGATATGTTTTGTTACTGATTGAATATATATGTTCTCCCAAAATATACATGTTGAACCCTAATGATCAATGTAGCAGTAATAAGGGATAAGGCTTTTAAGAGGAATGGTATGCTCAGAAGGAGACACATGAGACCATCTCTCTCCCTCTATATGTGTTTCTGTCTCTTTCTCTGTCTCTATATTTCTCTCTTGCATGCTCTCTCTCTCTCTCTGTGATGTGTGTCACCTAACCAAGTTGGCATTCTGTTATTGGATGTAACAGTCTCCATGCATATAAAAAACAAATGTTCATCATTAAATCACTTAATTTAGGGTGTTTTGTTATAGCAACCTAAACTAAGGCACATCTTACTGTTATTATGAGACATATGAAGTAGCCAGGAATGATTTTCAAACTTCTCTCTGGACTAGTAGCTTTGACCCCCTGTATAATTTGCCAAAAAAATTAAAAATTAAAAAAGAACTATGACTATCACAGCCTTGTGATAATATTGTATGAGTGATGATAAAACTATGCTGATAAAACTCACTTAAATATGTCACCATGGTTTCATGGTTTCACACTGATAACCTTTTATGGTATACTAACTCTTCCAAAACTCTTGTGAATTTATTTTGGCTTCTTAGCCTTGAATAACTTGAGTATATCTATATCTATATATATCTATATATATCTATATATAGATATAGATATATATACTCATTTTATGTATATATATATACTATATTCATGTATATATACTCAAATACTTATTATATATACTATATACTTGTGCCTATATACACTCAATTATATATATATAAATAAAATATAATATGCATATGTATATGTGTGTGTGTTTCCTCATCCAGGCCATTTGATTTGATAACTGGTGAGTAGTCAGTTGATGTAGTGCAATCACATTCAAGTCCCATCTAACTGATCCATGTGCATGATTTCACATTATGACTTGGTATCGGTTGCTGCCCTATAGGTAGTTTTGTTTGAAGGCTTCAAACCAAAAATGTGTATCACATCTGATAGACATGTTTTTCAAGCAAACCCCCTGATAATTCCTTTGTTTTATGGAAATTGGAAACTAAAACCCTATTTCCTCATAATATGGGAGTTTTTACAAGATATAAACACTAAGTTTTGATTCTTAAATAATTTGGCTATGAATGGTAAACTGACTTATCTCACCAGATTCTTTATTTGCTTGACTATTCATATAATAATACAGATGGAACACTGTTATGCCATCAGTACTTAGGGTAAGAAGAATATGCACATTGTGTCATCTCTGCACAAGCATTATTTATGTGCACTTTTTTCATAAGTCTGACTTGCTTCCCACACTTGCACATAGTATATTTTAATGCACTTTAATTCTGTTAGGTCATTGGATTTATATGCAGAGAAATTTATTTTGTTTGGACCAAATGGATAAAGTAAAGTTGATTATACCATGAAAATGACTAACCAAAATATTATTTCTCATCTTCATCTTTAATTGTATAATTTATTATTTACCTCCAATGTGTTGCATTTGTTTTATGTGTTTCATTTTATGAAGTTATTGTCATGATAAGGTTATTAAAAAATAGAAAATGTTTTAATTGGGCAAATATGAATAAGTGGAAAAGATAATTAAAAGGGTGATGGAAACAGTTTTATTAAAAAGAAGAAAAAGAGAGAAAAATAAAAATGAAAGACTGAAGAGACAAATATAGAGACTGTAAGGGGAGCTAAGCAGGAAGATGATTTTAATTAAAGAGGTTTGTAAGCAGTTTGAAGATGAGGAAGAGTCCTTTCTCCTTTCTTTCTAGTTTGAAGGAGGCAGTGTCCCTGACTTCCAGATAGCGGAGTGATACTCCTTTCTGGTCTCATCTGTTCCTCCCCAGATGATCAGAAGTTCCTCTTCTGAGGTATATAGTTTTCTTCACGTCTTCCTCTTCCCACTGTGATTGACCACCTCCTCTCCTCTGCCAACACTTTCTGTTGTCCTACTGGGAAAGAAATCTGTATTAGTGCATGTGTCGAGCAGAATAAAATACCATAAATTGGGCACTTTAAATAGTGAAAATTTGTTTACTCAAATTGTCATTGCTGAGACATGACAGTCACCCAATTTCCATTTCCAGTCTGTAAAATTAGAAAAAATAATACTGTCTGTCCCAAGGAAGAAATTTAAGCAATGCAAATTTATTTTCAAGGCTAAAAGTTCTTGATGAAGGTGTTGACGAATTTAGTTTCTGGTGAGATCTCTCTTCCTGGCTGACAGATCACTACCTTCTCACTATGACTGCAAGCGAACTTGAACTTTTTTGTTTGTATCGGGATGCAGAGTGGGTGATGGAGATCGGAAAATCTCTATTCTTTCCTCTCCATGTAAGGCCTATCTGTCCATTAATACAGGATCCTAGCCTTGTAATCTCCGTTGACTTTATCTCCCCCTTTCAAACACAATCACATTGGGGATTAAAGCTTCAACATATGAATTGGGAAAGGAAAGTCATGTTTGATGTAGTTCATAACAAAGCCTTTCTCTATGTTGTCATAGAAAAAGGAGAAATGCAACTCCACCCCTGCAGAAATAGAACAGAAATCTGCTGCCTTTGTACTTTTTCATTTCCGACTGATACAGTAAAGTGTTTAAAATACAGCTCCCCAAACCTTCAAACAAGTGCACACTTACATGTCTTCCAAGATAAATTTATGTGAAAATAACTCACATTGTCAAAACTTAATTAAAGTGCAGGATTATCCTTTACAACTGCTGTTCTAGACTTTTTCTTCTGTTATTGGAGATGCCTTATTTGCTGCCACTTATCCTGTCTACTTTAGTACATAATCCATGACTGAAAATTTCCTTGAATGTGGCACATTCTATCAAGAAATTCAATATGACATTTATGTCAATTGCTTATCTAGTCTCAAGTTCTTTATATTTTGCTCTGTGCCCTGCTTGACTATCCAGAATCCCAAAGGGCATATTATTCCATCCCTTGCACAACTGGTTTCAAGATAAGGTAGGCTCTTAGGTTAAGTTATTTATCTACTTTTTTTAAAATCTATTAATAAATCTTTTGAAATTTGATGATTTTATTTTTAAAGCAACTGGCAGTTAATATATAATACCAAATATGTTTTTCTATATTACTGGTAATAGCATTTACGGATGGGTTAAACTTAAATATAGATCCTCTGTTTTTCTGACATGTAATTTGTCTAGAAATTTCAGGAATAGAGTTTTATAAATAACACATTTTCATAATTTTTGTATATGATTCTTGAAGCCCTTATGTGGCAATAAAGGTTCTGATGTTCCTTTCAAGGAAGAACCAAACACAACTGATGAAAGAGAGTGTGAGCATGTGACTAAGGGTGTGTGTGTCTCTGTGTGTGTGTGCCCATGTGTGCATGTGCACACATGCATGTATAGATATTTCCTGTCCAGGAAATCTCCTGTCTTCTATTATATACTGTTTCAGTCAGTGAAAAATGATCTTGAGGATGTCAACAGGCAAGCTAAAGACCCTATTTCTGAAACATTTGTTTTCTTTTGACTTAGCCAAGTAGAGAGTTTCTGTTGGAGAAACTATAATTATAGTTTTCAGACTGTGTAAAGGAGATGCAGGAAATCTGGGCAGCAGGACGAATCATAAAGATTCTTAGGATCAAGACAGGGACTTCTTACAAGCAATTATCCTAAGAATTCAGGCTGCTGCTTTGAAGTCTTCACCAAAATGCCCCAATTTCATTCAACCCAGCAATGACAGTTTAGTAATCACTGGTTAACACTGCCAGCATTTGTGGTTTCTCTGCTTGCAATGTGAGTGACAATTGACAGATTTTACTTTGGTGGTAGAAGAATCCATGAAGAAATTCAGAACAGCTAGTAGTTAATCTCTCAGTTAAGATTCCATTTAAAAAGCAACAATTCTTTATAGATCATCTTTGTAAAGGTTTCTGATGTCTGTCTAGCAGGTTTAGATTTGAAAAGTCTAGGGTGAGCGATAGAACCATTAGTACATGTTGATTTTTTTAATTGTTTGTTCAGCATGGGAAGTATTTAATACATTTTTTTTTTGTATGTCAACAATGCCCCCATCCATACAATTTTGTTTTAAAACCTTTTGTTTTGGTTAATGTAAGTCTAATTTTAAAATAGTTTCCCCTTACTGGTGAAAAAGAATAAAGGATGGATATGTGCAAATCAGTCTAAAGCAAAGGACAGACATTCACAACCTATATGCGTACTGAATGATTGGCTACAGCATTTGAAAAGTGATGATCTGTCTTTTCAGGTAAATATTCTCAAATTAAAGAAAGGACTTCTATTCTGATTCTATTCTTCACTTGAATGTGCTTCTTGTCCAAGTGGCAGATCTTATTTCTTCTTCCTTATGGCCTTTCTCAGATCACAGTATGGATATGAAGCATTTGTTTTAATAACTTGGTAAAAGTTAATGTACTGTATAATAGACTCTAGCTGGCTCTTGAACAGTTCTCATCTGCTGGTGGACAGGACATTTGATTTGGAGGGAACATTGATACTAAAACAGAAATGTGTTGCATTGAGATCCAGTGACTTCTCTTCAGCCACAGTCTCAGTGATGTTACTTGTTCCAGCAGTTGACTCAAGTGCACCAGCCCCTGAAAGCTAGGGAGAGAAAGGTGGTGGTGTTTCAAATTGCAATTTATCATATTTTACCACGTGTGAACTTTTACTTTTTTTTGAGCTTCACCGTATCATCTTCCCTAAGACTTAGCTACAGAGGGTTATAAATCTTTTTCACTGTCTATTATAATCTCTCAGGTACAGTATGATTTACAGTTTATATTGTAGCATACCTCATTTTGGCCTCCTCAGCTGGGCATTCTGAGAAATCTGTTGACTAAGGCATATTGTTGTTTTTTTTAATCATTCTTTGGGACACTATTCATTTTGTCTTCTCTGCACCTCTGCCTTCTCAGTGGTTTCTCAATGAAGGTCATTTCCTAGACCTCTGAATACTCTTGCCTCCTAGGGCAAATGACAATGCACTTGTTTCCAAGCCGTGTCCACAGCTACAGGCAGCAAAGGTTTAATCAAATAGAACAACTTCAGCTTTTGTGGAAGCAAGCTGATATTTTTCCTTCCAGAGTGATATAGTGCATTTAATGCCTTTACTTGGTTAAAAACAAAACAAAACAAAACATGTCTCATCAGGCCCCTGTGGAATGTATGCATTCTGGGAAATTAGTGTTGGTGGGAAAGGCACTTTTCCATCCTGTAAGCCTAATTAGTTCCTACAAATACTATTCAATAGAGAGAAATTAGAAAGAGGCAAGTCAACCCCTATGGTGAAGAACATGTTTTATGTTTTTGGATGAGGACATAACATTCCTCTCTTCAAAAACTCCACACATTTCAAAAATATTAAATATTTTAAAACCTTTTCTATTACCTTTTTTTGTTGGGGTAAAAAAAAGAAAATCAGTGTAGGGTTTTTATTGAACTGCATATTTAAAAATCATACTTTTCCATTGTATTTAATGTCCCAAAGAACAAGTTTATTATAAAAAAGGGAAGGGAAGGGGAGAGGAAAAGGAGGGAAAGAAGGGAAAAAGTTAAAATTGTTTATACAGATAGATAGAAAACTGTTCCTGAAGGCTGTATAGTCACAAGCCGTGGGAGGAGAGCTACCTCTGCTTCTTTGCAAAGGGAGAAGGTTGGTGAAGAGAAACACCTGAGTAGTCATAGGTGGACAGGAGAATTGCCATGTGTTTTTTAAACTTTATAAAAGTAGTAACACATTTAGTTTATATAAAACATATACAGAAATATTAACTGTTAAATTTTTACTTTAGTTTCTACTTCTCTCAAGCATATACACATATAAAATAGATAAAAATATATTTCATAAAGCAAGCAGAACTCATGGGGTAAAATCAAGAAACTACCCCCCCCATTGTCTCTCATTCTATTCAGCCATTTTAAAATCCTCTGTAAAATATATTATAGGTTACATTATTTCTTAGGTTATATTATTTCAGGCTTTCTGCTAATTCATATAATAAGAAGTGCTCACAAGGAGATTTACCTCAAGGCGATTATTTCCATTCTTAAAATATTGGGTCTTATATGTCTATTTTACAATGTTTTTCTCTTCCAGTTTAGACCAGTTTCACATGGGAAACTTTTGCTGGGAAATGAGGGCAAAACTGTGCATTTTTCTTTTCTCATCTTGTCCTTCAAGCCTTTTCCACTTCTGGGATTAGTTAGGTAGCCCATAAGACATGCTTCTCACGACTATTGTACAGGATTGATGTGAGCACAAGTGCTTTCTGGTATCATTAACATCCCATTAGTCAAAGGTAGTCATGTGGAAAATCCAGAGTCAATGGTGCACACCTCTTCCTAGAGAAGGGAGAGGGATGGCATGAAAATTTCTGAACAATCTGCTGGTACTTGCTAGCTCCTGCCTCTTCAACCTGGGCTTTAGAATGAAAATGTGTGAAACAAAACTGAGGTATAAATTCCAGGGTAGGGTCCACCCGGCCCATGGATTAAAATTAATCTGATCAGTTGACCCATAGTAACTGTCATCCCACCATGAATCTGTAAGAACAAATACTTATGTTGTAGGCTGCTGGTTTGGCAGTGTCTTGTTACACAGTGATAGCTGTCTGATCATTACAAGATCTATGACAACTCCAACCTGCTCATTCTCGTGTCACCCATATTTCATCTTTGCCCTAGTCTGTGATACTGCAGCTATGCATGAAATACGGCCCTCTATTCTATGGTCATAAATGGCTTCAGTCAGTTTTAGATTCTAAAGTTTTCAGATATAACATAGTATTTGAATTTATGGGTCAGATGTCAGAATATCTGAGTGGTCTCCTTGTACTGATCTCACCTCATGCTAGGCTTGAGGAGTAGGAAGAGAACCTCCCATTAGTCCCTTATGTGAGGGGCCACTGATTTCTGAGATTCAAAGTGTCCTTATCTAAGGTTACAAAATTAATATTAATCAACCCCTTCATACTCTATCATTTCCTACGTGGAATTGCTAATATTTTTTTTATGAGAGTAAATATTTCTGAGTTTACTTAAAATCCATGCATTCATTAGGAAACACAAAAATATGTACCAAACCTTAATCCTTTTTTCTGTATATGTGGGTGATTTTGTTTTACTTTTTTAAACATTTTCTAACTTTTCAAGTCGCTTAGAAATGACACAGAAAGAGTCCATTCTTCTATCTTGTTACATATACAAAAAGCACCATTTTTGCAAAAACATGTTGGAAGGTATTCTAGTTTGTCTATTACTTTGTAGTTGATTTTTCTTTAGATTATCAAGATTTTCATCATTAAGAAAATCTACAACATTTTAATTGGTAGATAATATTTTATACTTTATGGAGCAATCCTCTATTGTATGGAAGATTTATTTTTTATTACTCTTTTTCTGTGACAATCTATACTATAATGAACATGTTATGCTACAACTTCATAAAATTTCTTGGTGTTATATATTCAGTGGAGTAGACTCTGCTTACAATCTCAATCTCATCTGAACATTATCAGTTATTTTAGTCATCACATCTTTAGTGTTTAACATTTTCTGCCTTTGTTTTTGTATGAGTAAGAGCGTATCATTTTAGCTTTTTCCACATATTTGATATCGGCTGACAGAACTTATTGTATATTCTTACCAGTCTTATTTTCTTAAATTAACCCAATTGGTAACAAATTGAAAACAATAAAGGACATTTTACAATGTGCTCTATCTTAGTGAAACAATCTCTTACCTAGATACATTCATTAATCATGTGTCCAACAGGTACTCGATATTGTTTTGGTGTAGAGTATAATAGAGAATTGGGGATGCATTTTACAGTCCCCAACATTTTGGCCAACAATGTGGACATATACAAAAGTGAATAAGGCAACTTAATAAGAAGTATATGATCAAAAACTAACCCTGAGGTTCTGATCTTTTAAATTAGTGCTGTAGCTGAGGCATGATGGTGTATTGAAAAGACTGTGTCCCCTACCATGAGATTAATATTAGAGAATTTGTATCATTGTTTTGCTACTTATAAAACAGGTGATTTTAGAGAGAAAGATTTACTTTTTTAAGTTCAAGAGATTTGTTATTAAAAAAGGGACTGATTATGACATCCTGCAAGAGTTTTGATGACTAAAAGTATAAGAACGAAATGTTTGAGTTAGTTACCATTACTTTGACCAGACTTAACAAACCAAAATAGACTTAAGACAGCATGAATCTTCTATTCAACAATACTGAAGGGATTCTTTGACCTCAGAACAATGCGTATATGGTAGCCTTAAAAATATTAAAAACTTCTTTACTCGATGGGATTGTTTTATGTTCAGAAAACAGAAGGCAGATGCTACTTTGGTTTGGAGATTTTTTTCAAGGTGAGTGTATATAAACAAAAGCCATGATTTATTTTTGCAGAAATAATTTTCACTTTAGTAAGTGTAAATATTCCAAAAACAATGATAATGTCAACAACCTTACAAACTTGAGATACTGACCTAAACTGTCAGCTGATATACAGGAAAAAATAATCACGGTGTTAGCCTGAAAATTTCATACAACTTTGCAAAAATTTATAGTACTTTGAAAAATTTTTTTATGTAATTATAGTTTTGTAACAACATCATATTTTATAAATCCCTTTTTTCCTTTGAAATACTTAGACTAGTTACCCCCCAAATGGATTAGGTAGCTTGTTTTCATGAAGCTAAAATGTTAGGCTCATTTAATCATGTGATGTTTGCATTTCTCCCCAGTGCAAAATGGAGTTTTAAGTAGAGTTGTTACTATTAAAATTCTTAATTATGTAAGTTTCTTTTATTTATTTTTCATATGTTATATTATTTACAGAGATTTTGACCACTAAAGAAGAGGTTAACTATTTTTAAGACTTCCCTGGACAACAAGCACACACAGAAAATTTACTTACTTTAATGATACTTATGGTCCTTCATTACTCATCGAACTTCTACAGTTTTGAATTGTGAGATGTAGAATGCTCAGTGACATTTAATCTGAGGTCAAGATACTGGTTTATGTGAATTTTGTTACTCTCTAACCTTTTAATCTCTATCTCCCTGTATTGACCTTTCACAAGAAACTGATAGGATAAAAATAAAGTTGGCTGTAATCCACTGATTACCTTTTTTCTATACTAAGGTGACCTATGTGTTCTATGTAAATTTGGGAGTTTGGGAAATGATACAGACTACTACCCCTTTGAATTTAATTTTGTGGCAAACTGTTGTAGAAGTACTATTAGAATGTATTCTAGATGTGGTAGGGAGTGGAAATGTGCTAGTTTAATTTTACAAACCATTCTAAAGGTTCAGAGCAAAGATTGTATTGATTTTGTAATTCAAAAGGAAAGAAGATTGAATAAGTTTTTTTGTATATTTGAATCTAGAAGAAGAGGGAAAAAAAACCTATACTTATTGTTTGAGGTGTGAAAAATATAAGAAATACAAGTAATGTTACTTAATTCTCATTTGCTTGTTTGCATTTTTTCTCCTTTGGAGAGGATTCACTTCATGTTTAAAAGACTGAAAATTTTTTTGACAATAGAGAAATGAAGTAAATTTATTGAAGAGAAGGTAAAATATGTATCAAATGGCTCTAAATGAGTTATCTTTCTGGACTAGGTTTCTCAAGGTTATGGAGCCAGGTAAGTAATGACAGATAACAACTTTTATCATTTTTGATAAAGAGTGAAAAAATTATTTATATAAAATTTATATTAGAATGGCAGTGATCATAGAAAACTTTCCAGAATTAATAATTAATGGGTTATATTATGTTTACTTAGTATAAACAGCAATAGATATTTATATATAGTATATGATGGTAGATATAACTTGGGTTACGATTAATTTTTTAATGTATTTCCTTTTATTTATACTTAAAGAGTCTTAAACACAAGCTACTTGATTTTTTTCCTTTTTCTGTGTTAATAATGGACTTTTGACATATGTCTGACCAAGATACAAATGAATTTTCTCAGTGTTGATCTATTGACTTCATCTTTCTTCTTACTCCTAGGAATATGATGTAATGCTTTGAAGTATTGAGTCTACCATTTTCCTTATGCTAAGGATATCTATATTAAAATGAATCAATATTGATTGAAATTAATTTTTTGAACTTTCTTCCCTATTTATGGTAAAATATGAAAAGATGTAGTCAGATAGGTCAGAAATGGAGAGATTTAAATTAAGAGAAGTACATTGGAAAAATGCATAAATTCTAATTGACAATTAGTTTAATTCAAAACATCCCATAATGTGATATTACCTGTAAAATTCTAGAATATGCTTTAGCCACATTGCATGCAGTGTGATATTGTCTACAATTATTAACGATGTTTAAACCAAGAGGAAAGGAAGTAGAAGATATTATGATCATCTGAAATATGACTAAAGGCAATTGACTAGTGTGTAGAAGGAGAAATTTAAGCAAAATGCTACTATAGTCTTTAAATATGAAATGATCAAAGCTCAGAAAATAAGGCAGTCCATTTTATTGACTCCAAAGTGCAAAACTAGAATGGGGACATAAAACTTAGCATATAAGTCTTTGTTGCTTAGTCTAAAATGAAATAGTCTAAATAGGCAAGTAATTTTTGAATTCTTGGAAATATTCAGGTAAAGGTTGAATTTCCATTTGAACATTTTAAGTGTGTTGACATATTTGATAGGATTTGAAACATCAAGCTTTAATAATTCTTATTAATTATTGTATAATGCCTTGATGCTTTTATAACATTAATCTTATTTTAATTGGCAATTAGTTTTTTGGGACCCCAAGTAAAAAGTATTTGGTTGCAGTTGTTTGAAGATAATAATATTTAAATATGTGTAAAATTTTTTATCAGTCAATAATTCTACTCCAATATTTACATATTTATTTCAGCTTAAAACTTAGGGTGGCATGACAAGTTTATCATTCATTTATATACATTCTTATGCCTTACCATATTCCAAAATAAAAGGTCATCCATTTAAAGCTGTTGGAGGAAAAGTTAATTGTCTGGATTGTTAGATTCAGTTTATTCCCTTATTGAGCCTTAAAGGTCAAGATCATGGATTTATTCTCCTGCATGAATTTGATACTTTTATACAAAATAGAAAAACAACAATCTGTTCCTGAATACTTAATCAGTGGTCTTAACAGTACATTCATTCAGTTTAGAAAGGAAACTGTTAAGGAGAGATGCTTGGAAAAACTTGACTGAATACCCTGGAATGAATCCCTAAATTCCCTCATTTTGGTAGAAAAGAAGAAAAAGTTAAGAACTGCCTTTTGTAGATGCTTCAAACTGGGATCTTGAAGACAAAGTAGTCTCACCAATTAGATGCATTTTATGAATTTTAGAAGCTGGAAATGAGGGAGAGGCCTTTTTTTTTTTTTTTTGGACCTGCACATAAGCTGTTGTCACTATCAAGTGTGGTTGTGTGATCAGTGTTAGACTGCAGAGATATTCTAGGGCGCATGCTACAGACTTCTGTAAATGAATTCTGTGTTTGGGGTTAGGACAGCAACTGGCAATTCAATAAAGCTCCCAGGGATTCTAGGAGTAGTAGCTTTATTTTATTTATTTATTTATTTATTTATTTATTTATTTATTTATTTATTTATTTATTTATTTATTTATTTATTTATTTATTTATTTATTTATCTTGGGGGGAGCCTTTCAACTTTTTTATTTTTTAGGGGGGGAGAGCCTTTCAAACTTTCTAATATGTTAAAAATCCTTAAGTATCTTCTTACTACCTCTTTGCCTAAATATCTGATTTTTTTTAACATTGGACCATGACAGTATTCATAAGTAAACACTGAGAACAAAAAATTATTTCTCAGTGGATCCCTGGTATATAATATGTGCTTCAGTTTCACCAAACTCACCATGGTTGTGCCCTGAGTACATTGAATTACACCTTCTTGATCTTAGCGCCTTGGCACTTGCTTCTCTATGATGTGGAATATGCTGTTTCAAGTTCTTCCCCTTACTAACTCTGTGTCATGCTTTGGGTATCAGTAGAGTACCTCTCAATATTCTAATGTTGTCTCTTATCCTTTATTACTGACTTCTGGGAATCTCCTAGCATCCATACTTCCTTCTTGCCTCTATCATAGCCAATATGTCTGACTACCCAAAGGCCTGTTTCTGCAACAAACACTGTGAGACTTTTGAGTATGGTTGCCAGATTTTTTTATCTCTGGACCTAACACAGTGTCTGACAAATTGAAAGCACTAGATAATCTTTATTACTTGAGTTAATGTTTAATTAATTTACAACTGAATGAAATATAAAAAGATACAATGCAATATTCATAGTTGTAAAAGCAAGGAACTCAGGAATTGCTTTACCCAATAAATGCTCAGACTTTTAAAAATCTAGAGGAAATGCATATTGAAATATTTAGGGTTAGGGTGTCATAATATTCGTACTTTTCAAATGTTCCATGATGAAAGGATATAGCATTTTTATCTAATACTTAAAAGTTACAGACTACATATATATATATATATCTCCAAATATCTGATCATATGTTCTTCATATATATGAATATTCATTATGTTATATATATGTATATAATATATACAAATAAGGTAAACTACCATATCTAAGTGGAGTATGCATCAGTATTTTCATTGTGTTCTTTTGTTTTCGGTTTAACTTTTTGAATATTTGGAAATTTTATAATAGAACTTTAGAAATAGAAAAATATGACAAAGAACTATAAATATGTATGTATTTACACACTATACTTATGCACACAAGCTTTTTTCAATATACTTTATAAGATCTACATACAGTCTTCATACTAAGGTGTGAGTGTGTATGTGCTTGCAAAACAGAACTCAGAATAACTTAAGTAAAAGCCATAATATAATTTGATATGAAAGAGAAACTTTAAAATAAACACATGTAAATATGATATTTGCATAAGTCTGTGGTATTTATAACAGATGCTAATCACAATGAAGAGTGAAGGTTGTGTATTGGTCACAGTCAAACCAAATAAAGTTCACAAAACTATTAGAAATTTTGCAAACATTCAAATATTTAAAAGTTGCTTTTAAAATTTAGATTTTTTTGACCTCCTGAGAAATGAGATGATCTGGAAGTTTGTGTTTCTGGAGGCTGCAATTCTCAGTGGAGAGTGATAGCTTGCTGCCCCTTTCAGAAGTGACTTGTGTCTTCAGTCTTCTCATTCCAGCTTTTTAAAAACTCAGGCCAAGATACATTGGACCATAGCATGTGTGTTGCTGATTATTTTACAGTAAAGTAAAAGCAAGTACATTTTGTGCCATATTGAATATGAGATAGAGGAACTAGGTAGGTGGAGACACACATATTAAAAATTAGAAAGCATTATATTCCTTTGTAGAAAAGGAGTGATAACACTATTTCTAAAGTGCAAAATTGTCTTTCAAAAAAATGCAATCTGACTCAAATTGTTTTTCTAACCTCTGTAGAAATTTGAGTTGTCATCTTTAGAAAGAAAAAGGGAGGGGGGGTAGCCTGTTTAACAAATATTGCACTTTATTTCATGTTTTATTTTGAGGACTAAAGTAGTAACATATCATGTTCCAGTCACTATGCTAAATGTTTCGGATGTTTACATTCAGTCTTCATGGCAATCCAAGGAAGTTATTAGATAGAATTAAGTATGGTGGAAGGTTCTTTACAGAGAATAGCAGACGCTCTTTAATATTGTTTCATTCAATCATTTTATTGTGACATTAATGAGAAAGAAAAATATCCCCAACTATGTTGAACCACCTATAACCACCCGAGACTCAACACTTTGTAGAATCTGTGCTCTAAACCACTATGCCATAGTAAGTAAGCTTGCAACCAGTTTCTCTTTAATTTTCCAACAATACATGTTATTGGATAAAAATCTTCATTTACACTTCACTGAAAATTAGTTCAGGTACTTACAGCACAGTTGCTGGACAACGATCTGAAGATACACAAGAATTTGTCTGGATAATGGTTCTTGCTATCAGATGAACTACTTACTTTTAGATGGAATTTCTAAATCTGAGTTAACATCCATTCTGATTAATTTAAAAGTTTATGACCATAGTAACCTCTTTTGATCTATCATATTTCTATAGTAAGTATTTGGTGTTTAGTATCCCCTCTTCCATTCTGATTGTATTTACCAGTGCTTTCACTCTTTGTTATTCTAATAAGTTTTACTAAAAATTTATCAAGTTTGTTTACTTTTCCAAAGAAATTTTGGTTTCATTAATCTTTTATATGTAATAGTCATTAAGTAATTTGTGATCCCAGAGAAAGAAAGCTATATTCAAGTGTAATATAATATCATATTGGTAATACTATAAAGTCAAGAATTGAACAAAATGTTTACAAGTTCTTATGCCTTCTTTTCATTACTCCAAAATATATCTGATTCGATGGTAATCATAATATTTTGAGGAGAGTTACTTTAAAAACTTAAATTCTCAGATGACTTCCTCTCTACTCCCTCATTTCTCTTTCAGAAATATACTTGGAGAATACAATATCTTCTTAAATTGTATGATTAACTATTTTAATCGTTGTACACAAACTAAATTCTTACAGTAATTTTCATATTTTGAGAGTAAAACAGAGTCCCTTCTGTCTTTGCCAATTTAGAAAATGACATTATCACCACATTTCTATGAATATTTTCTTTTCTACTATACAGGAAATTGCATGTCAATTTTTAAATATCCTTGTACATAATTTTAGTCAAACCTAGCTCTACATGACACTTCACTGAGGTGAGAAATGTAAGGCTAAAAGAGGTTTATATCCCCTTTGCATACCAAGTATGAAATTACTACCTGAATCATTTAAGATGAAAAGCACCCCATTGGCGGCCACAATTAAAAGAGTAGCACTTCATTCAGGAGTTTCACACCATTTACTTGAGTGAAAATTTGTGGAAAGATCGGGCCAGACATTAGACGCTTTAATGGAATTTATCATCAAAGGACTGAGCTATCATAAGCACTGAAGGAATTATACTTTTGAGACTATACAGCCGAGTCTATAAAATCGATGATATTACCAATGAATAACAACCAGATTATGTTGAATTTTAAAACCAGTGGACTATCCTGTATTTTTCTAAAATTGCTTTTCATTATATTATTGCTACTCATATAGCGCATAGGACTTTATATATAATGAATGAAGGGTCAGATTTGGCTAGATGTTGGGTTTTCATTTCTTAGAAGCCTTGAAGTATAGTTGTATGTATGCTACATTTTTAGAAGAGGTGTTACTTGAGGTCTCAGTCTGCTGCTACAGAGAAGCTAAAACTCAGAAATTTTCTTAGCAGAACTGGAGATAATGTCACCTTATAACTGACAATCCTTTTTTCCTCTTTGTGGGGAGATATCAATATTTAGTTTGATATTTTTCTGAAAACAGAAACGATGTTTTTAATGTCATAGTGAATTTATTAACATAGATTTGCTATGAAATATTTTTAGGTTTAGTTCATATAATCACAAGTATGGTACATAATTGTGTTTATAAAGAACACATTTTAAATATCAAATACTTGCATGGCTTGAACATTTTATTGGTCTGCAAACAGAATTCGCTGGTGTCTCATTACACTATAAAGTGCAAGTGAAAATCCATCATAGAATCTATTCAGGAAGATTTAATTACTCACATAGCATATCTCTGTCAATTGTTATGTCCAACATTGAAAGCATTTCCTTTTCCTTGAAATATTTTTTCTTCTTTATTTCAGATTTTCATTGTAAGATATTTCCATTCCTTGACTGCAACATTCCAAATAATTGCTAAATCTTGCTCATTCTTTCTTTCCTATCTTGTTTTCTTAGTTTAGTACAGAGGTATCTCTGATCTAAGCACTGACCAGTGGAGCCATCTCTTTTCTTTGACTGGAAGGGATGGAATGGAAATTAGCTAGATATAGTCACAGAACCAAATGTTCTAAATTAGAGTAAATCATAAACAATTCTAGCAATTGAAGCAGTTTTGAGAATCATGTCAATAAAAGCAAAATACAAGGGTAATAGCATGAAATTTTTGAGACACAGATCAGTATCTCTGCTCTACTACTACCTAGTTTTGTGACTCTGAGCCATTAACTTTCATTTAATCAGTTTTCTTATCCTTAGAGTATAAATAATAAAGCCTACACATAATATAATATACTTCAGAGGACAGTTATGTATCTTAAACAATATGAAATAGCTAAGACATCCAGTAGATTGCCAGAAAGATAAACTCATTCTTAAAAAATCCTGTGCCCTACCTTCCATTGATATATATATATATATCCATCTCCATATATATATATATATCCCCATATTTAACCTCAAAATATATATCTCTTGTATATCACTCAAAATATATATTTCTTGTATAAACATACCCTTCAAAAAAGACTTTAGAGAAATATAATAGCACTTTTAAAAACAAATATTCCAAAGAAAATCGCTTTGTGATTTTTATGTTGAAATATGATTGTTTTGTATAAACAAACAGTAGTCTTCCTCAAACACAACTTTAACCTCAGAATTTGTTAACTGATTTTCTGATTTATCTTCCTTTATCAATTGAGAATTTTTCCTGATGACTAACATAATTTTTTAAAATTTCAATTGAGCTCTGTTCCTTTTATTTCACATTTCTTGACAATGAAATAAGTACTAAAGTACAGGTTTCCCTGAATTAGAATTAATTCAACTTCTTTATTTGCTTTCTCCTTCAGGAGTTATCTTGTGATGCCTTAGCAAAGCATTATTTTATGGTCCTGCAACATTTGCATTCGTTAGCATTCCATTATAGATAAATATAGTCTTTGCCTCTAGAGTGAAGTGAATAAAAAAATAATGTAAGCGCCCATGATGGATTAGGTCAAGGCCTCAATCTAAGTTTCCTCTAGCAACTTGCCTTCTATACTGTAAGACTCCTTGTGGAATGATGAAGTGTTATATATCTCATGATTTTTGGAATCTTCACAATCCCTGATAGCCTTGGATAATATTATGTCATTGAATCTTGCAGTAGGTTGCTGTTTAGGTAAGTTTTTCTTTTTTATGTTGCATGAATTTGAGAAAATCATGTTTTGCTATACATCTGACTTTCAATCAGATTAATCTCCAGTAATTTCTTATGTCTTTTTAATGCCTTAAAGTTCTAGATAATACTTTTTGATTTATGATCTGTGGGGTTTCTTTCTTTTGGCACATTCTTTTGGTATTTTTTTCAAAGAATTTTCAAACCCCTCTGGAACACCTTTACTTTTACTTTGTGGACAAGATCTTTATAGAAATCTAAGTTTCTCAAGAAAATATTGGTGGCAAAAGACACAACAACCGTCATGCATTTTTAATCGGTAGGAAAAGAGACTCCCACCCCCACTTCTTTTTATTGATCAATAGCTAACCATGTAAGCAAGGTGGCATTGTAAAGATAGTATACTGCTCAATGATTTTTAAAATGAAAATCTGTTGCCATCCTGTTCTTTGTCTTCTCTCTGTGCTTGTCTCTTTTTCTTTTGTTGACTTTAACCTTGGTCCTTTATTAAGAAAACAATCATCACGGAGGAAAAGTGTGCATACTCATTTCATATCTTTTACTGCTTGAAAACAATAACATATTCATTTCTCTTCTAAATAGAAGCTTCTGAAATAACTTAGGAAGGATTTGTGTGAATGGAAACTCATTTGCTTTAATTACACCACCAGCAAGAAAGAAGTTCTAACATGTTCTCTTGTATTGCTTTGTATACTAAATGAGCTTGCACATCCTATATAGACTCTCTCATATTTAAAATACAAGGTGATAATATTTCTTGTTTTCAAATTTGATGGTTTCCTGCTTCCTTCCTTACCAATAGATTTCTTCTAGCTTATGTTGTTGTAATGTGGTATTTTTCACTTTCTTTATGACATTATTCTTCACAATCCTATTATTGGTCACAGAAATCTTAAAGTTTATGACCTATCTACTATTAATTAAGAAAACTAAATCATCCTTAATCATATTGAGACAATCCAAGAAAGTGATAGATGATTGTTTCACAAATATTTTCTTATGATTACGTACTGTTCTGGGGTCTAGGAAACCGTGATAAACAAATACAAGCCATGTCCTTGAGAAGCCCGTTGGGGCAGAAGGATAGGAAAGCTGCTGATTTAAAAATGCACTTGTGCTGTGAAAAGTGCTAGAGCAACTGACATAGGGACAGCTCGTTTCCTTTGATCCATTGTCTCATTCATACTTAACCCTTCTGAAGTTCATAGAAACTGAGGCGAGTCATTTTATTGTCTGGTGAATTCTTGGGAAACAGGGAAAATACAATTTTATATCTAGTTTAGTCTTGAATAAACTCTGCATAAATTTATTGAATTTCTGGATGATTATAGCTTAGCAATGAGAAGTTGAATTCAGAGACACTTTTTGTTTTAGCATGACAGTATTGTTGTCTTGTTTTGCTTTCTGTCATCACACACTGTTACCTTTCATAGAACCAGTGGTAGCATAATAGATTATGGTCATCTGGGCCTCCAAACTCCCATACCCTTTTCAAAGACACAACTTAAGTCTTCCAGAAATTTACAGTCAGAAATCCTCAAAGATTAATAACTTATGACTTACTTTATTGTTTAACCCATGACATTAGGAATTTTGCACAGCATTTTTCTTCAGTAGGAATGAGGGTTATTTTAAGTATTTAATCTGTAAAGGACAGCAATAAGAACAGTACTATCAACATAATAGCTTTTAAGGTATATTTTAGGGCAGCATTACATTACACGCTTTACTTTTATTGTTTCTTTTTGCTTTTTACATAATCCTATGAGATGAGGACAGTGAAAGTGATATCAGGTCACTATGGACAGAAAACTCCAACCAATATGCCACATTTAAAATCCGCTTCTGTCATCTAGGGTTCCTCAGGTTCATACCACCTGCGCATACCAGTTGGCCTTCAAAATGCATTTTTAACAAGAGGGTTTACTTAGAAGAGAATATAAACAGGGAAAACATAAAGTCCTTAAAGCCAGAAGTGGCCAGTAATTTACCCCAGTCACCATTTTCAGTCTCAAAGATCCCAAAGACACATGTCAATGATGGTGCCTCTCCAAACCTGATTTGCCCCTCCAAACCTGAGGCAAGCACTCTGCAAATTCCGGTCTTTCTCTGGCATCTTCTTTTTCTTCTTCTCTCTCCAGTGTTTCAAACTGCTCCAATTCTCCAATGTACTTTAAACTTATTCCACAATTGCTGATGCACAAATCAGCTTTCCATATCCCTAGCCATCTCCAGGTTCCAGCTCACTATGCCACCTTGCTGTGATGCCACACTCTCCACACTGACCACTCTTCTACTGGTCACCATGGCTCCTTGCCACCACCAGCTCACTCTTCTAGTGGGTTTCAGCCCAGCCTGGTCACTCAGGCTACTCTTTACCCATCTGCCATTATCATCTCTCCTCTCCTGAAAACTCTGTTCCCTCTAGTCTCTGCTCCCTTCTTTTTTATATATTTTTTTCTCCCAAAAGCCAAAGGCTCCAATTTCCCTTTATGCACCTTCTACATTTCCTATTCCCCACCTGGGGTTTGCAATAAAGTAAATGTACCCTTATCCTTTTTAGGCCTCTCTTACCTCTGTGTTTTTCAGACACAGTTAATGGCATCAATACCTAAATTTTAAAATTGCCCATATTGGGTCCTAAAAATACTGCCCATATTGGGGTCCCAGCTTCAAAACTCAGATAGATTATGACATATGTTCAAGGTAACAAGCAGGGGTTTCAGAGATGATCTTGGAATTTTTGCACCTGACTGAAGATTCCCTGAGCTCTACACTAGGCGATTTTACCTGCCTCACTCCTTGACTTATTTCTCTCCTTTTCTGCAATGACAAGTTCCCAAATTATTGACAATTTTCAAACAAATCAATTATATTTCCTATTGGTTTGGTTCTCTTTTAACTTTTAGCAATATTTCTTACTATAAAAAGTATTCCATGGAGATATTTCATGAAGTTCTTGGCATTTTTGAATGTAGTCATTTCCATGCCATCTGGTAGAATGTCACTCCTTTATGGAAAAATGGGCTGGGGGCTGACAGAGAAATATTTGATTACATTCATTTTAGCAATGATTCATCCCGAGAAAAGATCAAGCACTCTGTATGCAAAATCAAGTCATGGCAGAGTAGCCTACTGGGTCTCATGATGTCTCATGAAGTGTAAAAACACAGTCTCCTGGTTTCCTTACTTTGAGCTACCACATTTGAGTATAAAATTTTTCTTTCTTTTTGTGACAATTCAGGGGAACTATCAATACAGTACTTTGATGTAATTTTGTCAAATTGGACAGTAGATAAAAATTTGTACAGAGTGAGAATCAGGAAAGAAGAAAACAACAACTCTTATTGATACCCATGACCTTACCCTTCTAACAAAACAAGGGTGTACAGCTTGAAGTTGAAACACTTTGGAATCCATTAGGGGTCTATGCTTTAATACTCAGGAGTGATGCAGGATTTCTGAAGCAGAGCAGTGACATTGTAAATCTGATGTTTCTATTAGTAGTAATTTTCTTTAAATAGTCATAGTCTTCCATTTAATTTTCTCTCTTCTGCATGAGCAGTCATACAGTGTCAACTTTTTCAATCCACACAGGTATATTTAGGCACATTAAGAAATAAAGCTATCTTTGCCACACAGTGTAGACATCTATCCAATGCTGAGATCTGATTTTAGAATTTACTTTACCATTAATAAGTGCTTTCACTCTAGGAAAATCATGCCAGGGGTTTGTAGAGATTTTTTTTTAACAAAAGTATCTGCTGAGCCTAGTTTTGCAGGGCCAGATTAGTGCACTGAACCTTGTAGCCACATGAAACATTTGTAAACTAAACGAGCCCTGTGAGAGGTCGCTCTTCTCAATGAATCTCAAACTTACTTGGGCATTTTTTCCCTTTAATTTATCAGTATTTTATCAAATATATTTTTCATTGTTATTCTCTCTTCATAGTAGAAAATTGGTCTCCTATTGTGTTTCTTTTCACACTGCTTGTTTTCTGTACATTGATTTAAAAAGAAGCTTCAAGAGAACAAGGCAGAATCTTTTTAAAAAGAATCTTTAGGTCTGTTGGATACTGGGGAAGGGTAAAATGAGAGACTCTGCACTTGGTTTTAATAAAAGTGATTGGGGAGAGGGAGAGAGACAGAGAGATTCTGTACAGAGAATAAGAAAAAAATCTTGTTTTCCCCTGGTATATACCATTCCTATTCATCCATTCATTTAATCATTCTTTCATTCTGTCATAGAGTGATCAGTCAACATTAATTTATTTGTTCCTGCTAAATGTCAGAATTATTTAAGTCACAAAGGATGCAGAAATGAAATAAAAGGACTGTTTCTGCCTCTGGGAAGCTAGATGTGTGTCTTTGTTGCTAACTGTTGTTAGTATCAGTCTCTTTGAAAATGAGGAATTTTATTGAGTGATGTGCTTTCTAAAATTCCAGATATTGATTATCTATTTAATCCTGGCATGACCAATTCAATTCTTAATTTGAATTTATTAAACCAACTTCTGTTCCTACAACTCTAACTGTGTATCCCTGCTCTCCCAAATGTTTTATCAGTGATATATAATAGGGATATCTTTCACATATTTGAATTCCATATTTTTCAAATATTTGCTTTTTTTTTTCAGTGTCTGGTTATATTATTATTGAATACTTAGAAGTAGGGGTAACCTGAATTATTTATGAAAAAAGTACTATGTTGCTATACCCACAAGAAAAATAGCTAACATTTCCTAAACACTTACTCTATGCCTGCCTGGGATATGGTACCTACATACAACTTTTCATTTATTCTTTACCCAGGTCATTTAATAAGCAAGGAATAAGTCAGTGATCAAAATCAGGTTCTCAAAATCTATATCCTTTGTTTTTAATCAAGTATAGTCAGGTGGTGAAAGACTCAGAGGTGACATTTTAGGTGTGAATGACCAGCCATTTCCATCTTCAGGACTGTGCCTACAGTAGTATTGGCAAACTTGCACCTTGGCGGATCCCACAGTTCTGAATAAACTAAGGAGCAAGTGCAACTGGGAGATAGAAGGTTATTTCCTTCTTTTATCTTAATGTTGTAAATATTAAATGGGACTTGATCAGCATTATTATGCTAATTTAACTCCCTGCACTATTGTTCTAAGGCCCAGGTGGGGAATCCTAGATGGACCAAGCCAGAGTGTGGCTGATAATCCCATTATCAGGGCTTCTACTGGGAGTCAGGGGGCAAGGAAAAGGGGATGAAAGAGAAAGGTGAAGGGACTGTGGGAGATTAGTTTGGAGGAGAGAATAGGATTAGATTGATTTTTATGAGTTGGACTGGATTAGATGGGATTAGGACTCTAGTTTTTTAAGGGAAGATATAAAATAGAACTTGTTGGGGGAATTAGGTGTTTTCTTGGGAAGATCTGTTATAGCTTTGAGAGCTTTTGAAAGAAATATAGCTTTCAAGCGTTGTAAGAAGGCAATCTTAACTGGCTTTTGAGGAAGAGCTGAACTAGCTCTGAGAGTAGAGCAGATCTGACTTTTAGAATCTGTGCTGGCATTGGGCATCAGGCATCTGGCATCAGGCATCTGGCATCAGGCATCTGGCATCAGGCATCAGGAACTGACCTGCTTCAGAAAGAAGAAACCCTGGGAGCTGTTGAATCTTTTGTGACTCCTGGTGTTTTAGTCTTTGAGGTTTGGGATTGGATGAAGGCAGAGAAGAGGTGATCATGATGAAGTGATGAACTGCTATGACAACCTGGTGGGGGGGAGGGAGGGAGTGAAAGAGAGGAGGGCAGTTAAACCTCATGTTGCTTGGCTGAGAGCAGAAGACAATGGCATGAACTGCCAATTTTGAACTGCACTGCACTAATATGGTGGTAAAACCCAGAAGGAGCATTTTTTTCTGTTTGGGACACTTGTGAATGTGTGGAATATTAGGCTCGTTTAGTTTGT
Organism: Uropsilus gracilis; assembly: GCA_004024945.1. Taxonomy (NCBI): domain Eukaryota; kingdom Metazoa; phylum Chordata; class Mammalia; order Eulipotyphla; family Talpidae; genus Uropsilus; species Uropsilus gracilis. Next base: position 150,763 of record PVHY01000676.1, read on the forward strand.
CTTCTATTTGTGAATAAATCTCCATGCTTACTCTTTCCATGAAAGTTTGATATTTGATTTCTAGGTAACTCCTTGTGTGCTGGTGGAAGACTAAATTAAAAGGGGTGAAACCCCCCAAAAGGGGTAACCCCTCTCACCTGATAATAGATGAAACTTAGATAAAAATTTTAGTGATAGTGATAGTAAGCAAAATTCTTGAAGAATGTCCATATTCTGTGAATCTTAGAAATCTTTAATGACCTCTTTTACAATAAATATGTTCTGTATTGTGATAGCTTGAAATGATTCCTTTTAGTGATACAAAGGCACAAATTATTCTGATAATTTTATTAAACAGATATAATTTGTTACAAATAACAAGGATATTTTAACAGTTAATAAAACAACACTTTCCTACATCAACTTTCCATTTTAGTCTTTAAAAACATTTTTTTTTTTTTGAGACTAGGTCTCGCTATTTTTGCCTGTGGAACCGCAGGCTCATGTTGCCCAAGATACCACGGACTTAAGCAGTCCCCAGCCTCAGCTTCCCAGCTATTTTTTTTGGAACAAGGCCTCGCTATGTTGCCCCAAGCAGGACTTGAACTGTGATCCCTGAACCAGGCTGTGACTTCCTAGGCTGCTGTTTATAGGCACAGGCTACCGTGCTCAGCTAAAAACAATCATATGAGAATTTTTAAAGAAAAATTTCACAGACTAAAATGATGTGAAAACACTGGAGGGCCCTTAATAAAGTATATGGAAAAGTGCAAATATATTCAAGGGAATAATTAAAAAAAGTTTTTTTTTTTTAAAAAAGAGATTTTTAAAGAAGGAGATTAAGCAAATTTCAAAGGTAGATTTTTGAATTATGACTATTGCTTGAGCATCTGGATAGTATTTGAGAAATTTTGTCAGATATTCAAATGAATATTTAGCATCATAAGATATGACACTGAAAGATGGTTTGAAACTATCAATTTTATAGTGTTTAGCATTTTTAAGCTTTACCATTTAAGAAATTGATTTTTAACATTGATCAGTGAGGACATTATTGACTTTCCTGTGACTCAGTCAGTACTTAATCTTTCTGAACTATGAGCAGCATTTTTCACAGTTGATGATCCCATTTTCCTCTAAGCAGGCTTTTCTCATTTTTGTCCAGGACACTTTCCATTCACGGTTATCTTTTCACCTAAAAACTATACCTTTCCTTCTCTTTTGTTTCCTTTTTATTCACTTCCACAATTCTGCACTCTGCAGTGCTCCAGGCTTTCACCATCTGCATCTCACATTTTCTATTCCACTGATTCTCTTAGTCATCTTCAGCAATGTGAACCTATTCCTTGACAGTAGTCTCATGTATCCCCTGGCTTAGTTAAAATATTTTCAGTTTTAAAGTTGGGATGAATCCCTGAACTCACCTCTGCTTTTTTCCATTGTCTGGGAAGCAAGTATAGCTTAAATCACTGTCTACTGTTCAATATTGCTTTTCTCAAATAGCTACTACCTTCTCTGATTACAACTCTGACACTAGTGGTTCAACTCAAGTAAATCTAGATTCTAAACTTATTCCACTCCAAATTATTCCTTTGATAAATAGCCTGAGACCAACTACTTCACATGGGCAAGAATCAGAGCTTAGCATCTTTCTCAGTTTCATTTTAACCATTATAATAATCAAAGGATGCATATTTTTTTCTTGATACTTTGTATATCCTTATGCATATAATGAAACATTTCCTGGGAAATTTTACTTTCAGTATTGGTTAGCAGCACAATTATTATACCATATCATGAAATAGAGTGCCATTATGACCATTCAGGTATCAAATATTCTCCTTCCCCTAAATGAAATGAACACAACAAGATGACCATCTTATCCCAGCATCCTTTTCAGTCCATTCTGAAGAATTTGCATTTTTAAAGAATCTTAAGTCATCTACATAGCACCACTTAGCTGGTATAATCATTATTATGTTCAGGGGCAGAGATCACATTGGAAAATACTTTCTCAGTGTATAATAGATATGTTGCATTTTTAAAAGTAAGATTTTTAATTTGTTCTGAGAATTGAAATGTGACTTCTAAGTATTTTAAATCTTATTTAAAAATCATAAATGATATTTTATGTAAATTTTTATTCACTTAATTTCTGTTTTGAAAAATACAAATTCTCAAGTTTCATCTAAACTTACCTTGTGCTCAACCTAAAACAAATGTCCATTGTAAAAATAAGGGAATGGATTATTTATCAGTTAAACCACCATCTTTTATGCTGTACACATAACTCATCTCTCCAAGATGGAGAAAATTGACTTTGTTCTAGGAGGATATAATTTTCTCACTTCTACTAAGTCTCAGAAAAATCATAGGTTACTACTCATTATTTACTTGAGGTAGAACTAAACCATTAACATTCAGTTATTGTTTAGTGCTTAGATTGTATCATATATTTCTAATTTCTATTTCAGAGGAATAAAAAATTATTTAGAGTACAAAAGTCATCATTTCTTAATCTATTCCAACACTTTAAAGCAATTCCATGGAGTGAGTTCTCAAAATGTGGTTCTTGGACAAAGATAAACAGAAATACTTAATCAGAATGCTTCTAGAATATGTATGTGCTTTTCTGGATACTTCACCAGGTTCTCCACCTTCCATAGTTTTTTGACATTTTTTGTCAGCTAGATGAAGAGCCTCTTTGTGGAACCTCTCTTAAGACATGTTAAGAGTTAATACAGTAATATTCTGATGGCCAGGATAGCCAACATGAGGACATGGTATGTAGAAATGATGTCTTAAGAGAAAATGTTCAAAAGAACTTACAGAAAACCCTTCATAAATGTACGGTACAAACAAGGAAGGCATATGAGGACTGGGGAGTTAAGGACTCTATCATGAGGGCTCAGCCCAGCAGTAAGGTAAGCTGCAGTCCATCACAGTGAGTCTGGTCAGGGTGAGGGGAAAAGTATTAGTAGCAGAGGCAGTCATCACCAAAGCTCAGTGAAGGGTTGTGATGTCTGCTTATTTAACTTTATAGCTTCAAAGTCTAGGATTATGCCTTGCACAAAGTGGGTCCTGAATAAGTAGTTGTAAATGCTAGGGAAATTAGAAAATTGATAAAAATAGGAGAAAAAAGGACATAAAATTGAAAGCAAAAAAGCAAGAATATTTCACAGACTAAAATGATGTGAAAACACTGAAGGACCCTTAATAAAATATATTGAAAAGTGCAAATATATTCAAGGGAATAATAAAAAAAAAAGGTTTCTTTTAAAGAAATTTTTTAAAGAAAGAGATTAAGCAGCTTTCAAAGAGCTAGACATAAATTCTAAACATTTCTTAAGGTAATATTCAAGATATTAAATGACAATATCCAACTTAAAATATTGAGACAGTGTCCTGGCCAGAAAGTATTTGCCAACTCTTTTGTATAAGGAAAAATATGTCACCTTCATCATTGAATGCAAATTGTACACTGTATGTATTACTAAGTTGTAATGTTTGTTAGGTATGAAGTAAGTTTTGTGCAAACTTGAAAATAATACTTGATTAAGTGAATCTTGAATAAATCCTTTTCGTTCTGTTCCATTTTAAGTCAGAGTAGGAAGATATCAATTATATGGAACATAAGGAACCTTGACTGGTTTGGGTGATTTATATCTTGTGTATAGGTTGGCTTGCAGTACATTAAACTGCTATTTTATAGGTTCATACTGGGTAATATTTAGCAATTTCATATAGTTCCCCTTAATAAAATGAGATTTTTGGCACCTGCAAATTTTTTCAGTTATAGACATTTCAGAAACTTGATGAACTAAATGTAATATATTCAATACATATTACACACACACCTTTAGAAAGATAACCCTTTGCCACCATCTCCAGACTTGAGTGCAGTTCACCGAGGATGCAACCTATGCATCATATTCACTACTTGTGTGGTGGCGCCCCCTACAGTACATACAGCACAGACTTATACGCTGCAGTGTTTGCAACAAGTAGTTTTTAAGAAAAAGGAATTATTATTTTGCTGAAATCTATTTTTATGTTTGTTTACTCCTATTCCTTCCAAAAGTAGAAAGCAAGTTTAAAGTTGATATGTGTCTTTCACATTAGTACTTTATACCTTTCCAAAAATACTTATTTTAAACGATAACTACAAGAGAATTAAGTCTCTTTATTAAGGGCATTAGTAGCTCTAATTATCAGTGATTATTATTTAACATCAAATACCTCTTTGTTTAAAGAAAATTTAAGGGAAAAATATCTAGAAATATTTTTTGGCCCAGGTATAGTTCCTGATTCACATGTGTTATTTGAGTAACTAGTTCAAAATGTAAATTCCTAGATATTATACATCCTGTTAGATGTTATGCATCACATATCTTAAAAAAACTAATACCATAGAACTTTACAAGCACTTATCACATTCACTAAAATTTAGGAAAACATATAAGAAAAGAAAAAGTAGTCACATGTGGATGAAGTAATCAATTTCATAATTAAACCTTACAAAGTCTGTATGGTTTGATTATGTCATAAATATAGCTAAATGAGTAGGAGCATCTCAAATAGATGAACAATTTTACATTCATGTTTTTCTGCCAAAACTATACAGCATTTGAAAGATGTGTCATTATTTAATGTACCACTAAAAAAGTCTCTGCCAACTAAATCATGACATATTGCTTTCTTACCACTTAAATTTTTATTTTTTTAAAAAGCTCTTTTTGATGTGCTCCATGTTGAAAATATATAATTTTTTTGCATGGTCTTCATCCTGTTATCAGTTTTACAAATAACAGTGTAATTCTGAGGCTTGCAAATATTCTATCAGAATTTCCAACACGATAAGACTTCGGTTTCACATTTGCATTGGTTAAATCACTAGCTGCTGGAAGTTATTAGTTTTTGTTCAAAGGTGGTCAGAAAACTTTCATAAATCAATGTTTGATGACTTTATGATGGTCCTGTACACCAGCTATATCACATGACAATCATTACAAAATTGCAAGATTTTGAGATATATTTATAACAGGGATTTGCCAGTTTTTAACACACTGGCTGTAATCATAGTAATTGTACTATTGCATGTAATATTCCCCATAAAGTAGCCTCAGTCTACAATCATTTTCCATGTACATAGCACTTACAATGAGCTGTTGCAGCTTTTGCTATCGAAAGAAAGGTCTACTTATCACCCCTTATCTTGGCCTTGTAACTATATTGAGTTAATAGTCTGGTGAGATGACACTAAAACCAACTGGGAGTCTAGTTTATAGAACAACTGGCACAGTTTTCCTTTCTCTCTTTAGACTTTTACTGTCATGTGAATAAACCCCATCTAGCTTGCTGAACATAAAACACTATATGGTTTGGAACATTCCATTCTTCCATTGACATATATTGACAACGCTTATGCCCTGCTTATTTTATTTCTGAGCATTTCTGGGTAACATAATATCTAATTTTGTTGCAGAAAGTCTCATATTTTTGAAGCTGTATTAAATGATAATAAAACTGAATACATGAACTAGCATTAGTACACATAACTCAAAATGGTGACGATCTGAACAACTGTGGTATGCTTATACATACTTGGTGATAATTATGGGTGGTTGTTTCCTAGCTGAGAGTAATTCTGAGATGACTTAGAATTCAGAGAGAAAAGTAGATGCAAAAAAGGTTCATACTAATTCAATCTACATTAATGTATCACTAAGGAGGAAAACTCAACATCTGGTTTGAGAGTGTTTAAAACACTGTCTGTTTTTTATGTATGTTTTTCTTTCAAAGAATGTAATACGCTTGCTTTTGACTAGAATATTTAAGTATAAGGTTTCTCAAGAGCCACAAGCAAAATATAGTAGATTATAAATACATTAAACTGAAGGTTGTTGGTAACCAACCTGATGGAATTCTTTGCTCTTTTGTCATTTCCTTAGAAAAGGCATCAATGACCATTTTACCTAAAGATTTATCTTTCCTCCATTGGTGTCACAAGCATAATTATTGATTAGTGAATCGTTTAAAAATTTCCCTTTAAAAAACTTGAGAAATATGTAGAAAACTAGTTGAGATTTATGTTCAACTCAGTATTGACATTAAAAATGCGAATACTACTATTCATATTTTAGACTTTGAAATCTTTCAACTTTACTGAAGTAAAACTGACAAAATAATAGCACATTTAAAGTACACATTATGATATATATATATGTGTATATATATATATATATATATATATACATATAGCTGTGGTGAAATGAATTTCCTCCCACTTAACCCCCACCACCCAGTTAACATATCTATCATCTCACAACTGATCTTTTTTATTTCTAGGTATATAAAATTCTTGTAATATGTCAACTGAAATTTATTTTTATCCTAAATGATTTAATTTTTAATTACTAAAGAAATTGATAGCTAGTATCATTGCTATTAAATAGTTGTCTTTTTCTTCTGATAGGAAATGTGTTTTTTCTTACATTCAGTTTTTCTTACATTCTGGCTCTATACCACTCTATCACTTATTTTTTTTTTATTCAAAACTATTACCCTTTAACATGGAGAGAGCCATGAATTTTATTTTATTCATTTGTTGGGAAAATCTTTACTGTATAATGCACATGTTAAAATTTTGTTTATGACAATATTATGGAAATTTAGACTGTATTCTTTCCCAAAGGCTCAAAGAAATTGATGCTTTCTTACTTTCTGTCAGTCTCAACTGCTCTTATATTTAGTTTAAGTAGCAGATTGTGACTAAAATCATTTTCTTTCTTTTTTTTCAAATCTTACACTTCAAATTATAGGTGAAGAATATTTACCAATTTCTTAAACTATCCTCCTAAGATTCACTTCTTTTTCTTCTTGGAATATGTCCATTAACTTTGCTTTTAGAATTAGTGAATTTGCACTTAAATATCTAAGTCTTCTTGTTTGAAGTAGTATACTGGGTATACAAATCAATAAAAAAATGTTTTATTTAAAATTGTTAATTTCATTTCTTGTCTTCCCATTTCCAGTGTTATCAACAGCAATGCTGTAGTCATAATTACAACTTTTAAAAATGACTTTTAATTTTTCCATTGTTGCTGGAAGCAATAATGTTTTTTGTTTTAATACTTCTGTTTTGGTGTTTCTGCTATTATGTTTCTTGGTTTTGTTTCTTTTAAAATGTAGGGATATTTTTGTGAGTTGTATTTTTCTTCACTTTTAGAAAATTGTCTTTTCACATTTTTTCAACATTGATATCACCTTATTTTTTCATTCTGTTGTCCTGTGTGTCTTAAAAGGAAATAGGAACTTTTATTTTAAGGAAGAGAACAAAAAGTTCTTTCAAAAAATAAGTCTTTCAGACTTTTTTTTTTCCTAGTTTGCACAGCGTTTTGAAAACAAAAGATTCACAGATAATTGCTGGTTTATATAAAACATAGATTTTTGCAGCAATGAATTTGAATTTCTAAAAGGAAATAATTAACAAGATATAACAGCCTCTGCCCTTTGACGGCTGCACATATCCCAGATTGTCCTTTCATCTTTGCTTCCTTTTATCCTATTGCCTGTGTGTTTAACTGTTAGTTGCTACACAATATCATGTGCTAATTTTTAATTAAAGAGTGGTATTCACAATTGAATATCTTTAAAGGTGGGGACGAGAAAGAGTATACTTTTTTTCAAGAAAAATAAGTCACTTTTATTACAAATAGTATTTTTACAATAGAACATCATTAGAAGTCATAGAAACTATGAGGAAATTACCATTGAGCATATAAATCAAACTGGAGCTATGATAAGAATTTAGAGTCTATTGTGGGGAAAAAAATTGTTTTCATTGATGGCATTGTTTTGTAGCTAATGATAACCAACTTTAAGTAATGCCAACCATTTTGATGTCATTCATTATTAGTAAAATTTTTATGTGACTGAATAATATGAAGATGGTGCCTGTTACAGTTACACAATGATAATTCTTAGGGTTGAAAAAAGTTTAATGTAAATCAGTCAAAATTTGTGCATTGATAGATGATACTTAAGTAACCTCTGAAATTTTTAAGTAGACATAAATGCAAAGCAATAGTATTTTGCAGAGATGTAAAAGTTAGGTCCTCAGAGTTCATTATATTCCAGAAAGAATTTTATACTCCCCCCCAATTAATAATAATAGCACAACACAGTGAAACTTCTCATCTAAAACAACCTGTTTTATCATTTTGGAGTAAAAGCAAAGACCACCATATCCTACCTGTATCACAGTCAGTGCAATTTTCCCCGCAAACTAACCTCTTGGACCTTACCTGCTAATTCATTCTCCCTCACTTTAGGCACCTCAGGCATTTTAGTAACCTGATATACCAGTACTCTAGAATTTTTGCTTCAGCTTTTAACTCTGCCTGCAAAATTCTCCCACAAATAACTATAGGCTGGTTCTTCATGTGGCTATTTCTCTAAGTGTTGCCTTTTCTGTAATACCTTCTCTGGCCAGTGTATTTAATTCAGCATTTCCACCCTGAACCACCTGCTAATAAACATGTATCATTTTTTCTGCTTTCTTTTCTCTATATTCACATCTTTATTGCTTATGTATTTTATTTTCTGTCCCTCATAACACAGTGACACCCACGTATGTGCTAAAATATGAATGCCATGGAGACTTGTGATTTTGAAATTTGTCTTTGCTTTTTTTTTCTTTTTATTTTATTCTAAGAGATTAGAAACATGAACTATGAAAGTTTCTCAAGAACTTTTTATTGGTTGACTAAACAAAACTAGTGAGTTAGGTACTTTCTAAGACCTTAAACCTCAATTAAGTCTTTGCTAAATGGATTGTGTGTGCAGAATTATTGTCTGGAAGATACTTGGCTTGGAAAGGATGTGAACACAAAGATATTTTCAGCTAATGAATAAACCAACGTACTTATGCTGGTTATATTATGAAAACAGCCTCAGTTCAGTTCACCAATAAATATTAAATTATATGACTAGTAACTTTTGGTTGATTTTAAATCAAATAATAGTACATAATTATTTTCCCCAATACAATTTCTCTTATTTGTTCCCTCATGCTCATTGCAGCTTTGTTTACAATATTCAAGACAAGGAAACAACCTAAGTATCAATCAGTGGATAAATGATAAAGAAATTATGATCACAATTTTTGTTATACTTGTGACACATGATGGATCATGGAAATTTTATATTCAGTGAAATATATCAGAGAAAGGGAAATACTGTATGATCATGCTTATATATGGCCTCTTAAAGTCTCAAAGAAACTGGATTTGTCGTAACCTGAAGCATGGGGTTAGGAGAAAGAGAATTGCAGAAAGGTGATCAAGAGGTACAAACTCCCAATTATATAACTGATAAGTACTAGGATCATAATATGTGATATGATGACTTCAACTCATACCAGATTGTACTATAAACGAAGCTGTTAAGAGAGTATATCCTAAGAATTCTCATCACAAGGAAAAAAAATGTTATTAAAAAAATCTATATAATGTGATTGATGTGAACTAAAGATTATCATTTCACACTATTTGTAAGACAAATTATGATACATATATATTTATATAAGTCAGTCAGTGGAATTTTCCCTGCAAATGTACATATATATTTGAGAAATACATTTGGTTTCTTTTTTGATGTTAACATCTGTTTTCTCAAATGAATATAATTTTCTTAGTCCTATTTCCAAAACTGGATTGTTGCTAATATTGAATTCTAAAAATGATATATGACTTAAATCAGTCTCAGTGAAACTATTATTACTGAGTTTATTTTTCTCATTTATAACTGGTATTGTCAATAAAATTTAGAACTTATTAAATTGCAGTCAATATGGTTGTGTAAACCTGGTATGATAATATCAGAATATCAAGATTGCTTAAATATCCACTAATTAGTTACTATAAAATACTGCAAGGGTTCTATTCATGTTTTTGATAATGAATTACAAGAAATATTGTTTCCAGTTCAGAATTCATGCCGTAACTCTCTATTACAAATTTATCTTTTTTAAAAAAACTTGTCATTGGCGTTTGTGGGGGTGGAAAAATCCATCTCTCCTGTCTATGTAGAAGCCGTAATGGAATACCAAAACATAACTGTAAGTACTTTAGGTATCTCTATGTTTGAAGTTACAAATTTAAACAATGCCTATCTCATATATGCTTCTGTGTGGAAGATAACCCAGTTTATTTACTGTTTTAGTGTTTTAGGTCTATAGACATTAGAGTTTGATTTTCCTAAGATGAGATCTAGAAAATGCTCTGGAACTGGGTCTTCCTAAATTATGGAAAGTAGAGGGTTTTTTTCTTAAGGACATAGGATGTTTTTTAGCTTTATCTTGCCTTTTAATATTTTCCAAAAAGGTTCCATGATTTCATAGAAGAGAAATTGCCCAGGTTTCCTTTTTTTCCTGTTGTGTTAACAGACTGATTTTTGTTTACAGGAATGAAGGCAAGATTATAAATTACTTTTCTGTAAGAGAGACTTTAAATTAGCTAATTTTTCTCAGCCCTTTTATCTGATATTTTGAAGGGAAAATAAAAACTCCTTTAAACTATAACATTTCCAAATATGAGAGCCTCAATTTTAACTCGTTAACATTTATTAGACCCTTGTTCTTTTTCTCATTTTTGTATTTTGTATTTACACTTTTTATTTTTAACAAGTAATTTCTGTATTTTGCAGTTTACAAACCCAACCTTTTGTCTTCTTTTTCTTCTTGAATGCTTTAAAACAATGATTCTACTTTTAAAAATTTTTAATAGTTTCATTTTATTAAAATCATTATGCTGTAAACTTCACTGCATTAAAGTCTTTTTTAATTAAATACTTTATTATGTAGATAATTATGTCATATCTTTGTAATCTCCAGGCTCTCCCTTTCCTGATCATTCCATCCCTCACCTGCCCCAACCCTACCATCAAGTTGGTAAACTTCAGTTTGTTTTTTAGCTTGTTTTGACTTTTACTCCTGACCTTTTGTTTGTTTTTCCTATGTCCCATATATTAGTGAAACCATTTGGATTCTGTCATTTTCTTTCTGACTTGTTTCTGTTAATATGATTTATTCTAGGTACATCCATGTTATCATAAAACCATCAAATTTGTCATTTTTAATTGATGAGTAATATTCCATTGTGTATATATACCACATCTGTTTCATCCATTTTTCTATTTTGGGACATTTGGGTTGCGATTCTACTTTAAATCTGGGTATTTATTTATATCAAACCTTGCATTCCCAATAGTCTTACTTCTTTTAATCAGGTAATTTTGATATTATTGAAAAGATTAAACAACATATTTATTTAATTTAAAGTAATATTTAACAAGATTTACAAATCCTATATTAAACCTTATAATTAGCACACTGTTAAACTTTAGAATATTTCATTATATTTGTTTCCCATTATTCTTGTTTTTGTTATTGGTGTGAATGTTTATTTCTACCTGAAATATCATTTTATTTTCAAAATATGTTGAACACCTACTCAGTTAATATTGCCTTATTATTTTACTCATAAAATATTTCAAACAATGCTTATATATTTATTCTTTCTGGAACTTCAAATCACTTCATCAAATTGACATCATCTTATTTTAGATTTTGTCTGCAATATTGATAAATTCATACATTAACTTATGCAAAAATGGAAAAAATATTTAGTTTCTATTTTACAAATATATCCATTTGCCTTACTTAAATTTATGTCATCTCACAGTTAAAAGTTCATAGGTTTCTTTAAACAAGTTAAGACAATATTACACTTTTGTGTAATAACCATTAATAACCACTCTGTCTTTTGTTCCATGACATACTCAAAAATTTTTTGAAAGTTTTAAACTTAACTAGGACATACCTATATTTTAATTTTCATCTACTTTTTGTTTCTTAACCAGTTTTAGCTGCATATTTGACATTATTAAATCTAGTAAGTTTCCTATTTCATAATTTTGCTTGTAGGTCTCCCAGAAATTATTGGGATGATATTTTAATCTCAAATCTTTATTCTTGAAGAGAAAAATAACAGTCTCCATGTTCATATTTTTTATTATTTGTGTGTTTTTAAAATTTTCTTCTTCTAATATCTGGAAGAACTTTTGTATCTGGTCTTTGTATCACATATTAAAAAGTTAATTATCTGAGCCATTTCTGCTCTTTATAATCTTTTTACAGTAGATTTTAATTACTCTCTTACATCTTTGTGTTATTAAAATATTTTCACACTTGTTCTTTTGTCTCCGACTTCTTCTTAGGTAATTGTTCTCACCCAAAACCCTTCTCTTTATGGAGTTTTCAAATAAACTGATTATGTGGTTTATATTTCAATATTGGTTTATGTATGCATTAAAATTTGATTTTCTTAGAGACATGAAATAAATATTTTAAAGACTCTCATATATTTCCTGTGCTAAATTATTTTCAAGGTGTTGATACTTATAGTTTCCACCTGAGTATAGTTTCTTATATATGAAAGAAAATACGTTTTTTATGTCAAGCGTTGCTATATATAGGGTACTTTGATTGGTTTTAGAGCCTTCTTCATGTGCTTGGGTGTTAATAGACTCTTAGATATAAAATTTAGTTGATATATCTGAAGTGAAATTTTATTTCTAACATCTACAGACTTTAATTTTACATTGTTGTGCTGAAGTTGTGAATTTTTCTCTTCCTATTTGCTGCTTTTTTGTTATTAATGTTTTAGAGAATTTATTCTCAAAAGAGAAAAGTGTAGCTTAGTGTCTGTCTAGGTTTGGAACAAGGTTTAAGCAAGTATTTATTATTTTGTTTTAGGTGCAAAATTTTAGGGGGTGACAAAACTCAGTAATGAATACAAATGTTATTTATATGTAGATATATTGCAGTTTATCTAAAAACCACAATGTTTAAAATATTAAAAAGTCAATTTGGGAAGCAGTTTTTCATGAGTCCTGTTTTATAAATAAAATTTTATTGGCATTAGTGTCAGATTAGAATGAGCTGAGACAGAATAATACAAATACAGGTTCACATACTGACAACTTAAAAGCTTGACAACTATATAATTTCTTAAAGTTAAAAATATAAAATGTTATTTATACTGATTATTACACTTTAAGTTATCTCTTATATTTTGTAAGTTTTTGTATTTAAAGCTATGATCTTAAACTACTGTCATACATAACTGTGCTTTTGATAACCTCTTAAATATTTTTCTTAAGGAGCATGCCTTATACACTTACCATAGTCCTAGTTCTAAGCTGGAGAACTTAATTTGAAATACATGCGTCTGACTTCTGTGTTACACCTGTTCGTTTTAAATAAGACTCCAGGGGCTATAATCACTTCTTCCTACTCCTCACTTCAGACTATTAAAATATATGTAGACGATTCTTTTATTTGTATTGTCTCCTGGTTAATCTTTTGCTTTATATTGGTGGAAACCTCTGCAATTAGCTCTGTTGCTTTCATCTACTTTTATCAGTTATGGAATTAGAATCTATTTCTTTAACAAAGGGTTGACTTATATTCTTGCTCTAAGATACTGAATTTTTAATCTTCAGAAAAAAAGGTATCAGAGATTGTAAGCTTACCACTTTGTTCTGGAAAGATATTTTTATTTAATTTTATTACTTCTTAGAATTACTTATTTGTATACCTTCCTTTAATGACAGATAGGAAATGATTTGCTTCTTATTTTATAATTATGTGTATCAATTTTCTCTTAAGTACAGTGTTTTTTTTTTTCTTTCTTTTTTTTTTTTTTTTTTTTTTTTTTTTTTTTTTTTTTGCTAATGAAGTGTTAAACAACCTTTGGTGTTTCACTGAGTTCTAACAATCTTACCATCATCCACTTGCTGTATTGCTGTTGCTGCCGACAAGCTGCATCATATTTTTTCTCATTTGTAAAACTGAAACAATTATATTAAAAGTTAAATGTCTACTCTGTATTCTCAACTCTGCCTTTTCCAGCTGTGCAGCTTCCACTTTCACAGAATTACTTTGACCCTTAGTTTCCACATTGATTTAGGGAGGATATACCACAGCTCCATACAATGAAACAAGTTTTGATAGCTTCACAGTAAAACTGCAGGATTTATAATTTAAAATATTTTTTGAATTGTGTCTTAGATAGTTTTTCCCAGTAAAAATATTGAATGTACATTAAAAGACAAGATTTCTGGGGAGGGTGGGGAGGGGGGTAAGGCCATGGGATTACAATGATGTGAAATTTATATATAAATAAATTTAGAAAAAAATTAAAATAACAAAATTGAAGTTAAAAAAAGACAAGATTTCAAAATAGTGTAACCAAACTTTAAAGTAATATAATTTTGGAAAGCAAGAGAAACAATCATGACCAAGCTGAGTTTGGGACCGAGAAAATCATGATCAGGTTATAGTTCAATAACAAATACTACCACAAAAAAATTAGAACTCAGACTCATACTGCTTACCGCTCCCAATTTACAATTTCAGAGAAGCTAACAAACTGGAAAAAAAAAATTCTTGTTATTTCTGTTCTTGGCATAGTGATCTTTGCATCGCAGTATTGTTTCTACCTACTTTCCTGCATCATGTTTAAACATACGCAAAACTTGGAACTCCCCAGAATACATGGACCTGAGGTCATAGCAGATTTACAGAAATGCAGTATATTGAGGGATATGTGACATATGTGGATAATAGTAAACAAATACTTGCTTGGAAGTATAATTAAAGTATACTTAAAGTATAATTAAAGTATTTTTATCTAATGTTATATGTTCCATAGATTGGCTAATACGTTTTTTAATTTGCTTCTTTTATTTGATATTTTAAATTCCTTTTTATAGATTGAATATAATGGAAATGTATAATAATTTGATATATATGCATATAATAAGATGAATGGTCAAACTAATTTATCTTCTTAAAAGTGCTTTAGTTTTTGGGTGTGACAAGAACATCTGAAAAATACTCCTGCAAATTTCCAGCATTCATAATCAAAATCAGTAATTTAAGTATTATATTTTAATGAATTGTAACATAAAACATATATACATTTTTTAAATCACAAGGGAAAATACATTTTCCCTTGTTCAAAAGAATAGACATGGTTTTTGCATCATAAACTTTCCACTTATTCATCATAATATCAGTGAGTACTGGTTCAATCCTTTTCAGTAGCAATGAAACATATGAGTGTGTCTTCATCTATATGTATCCATTTTTTCTACATCCCTAATTTTACTTTGAATTGATTGTCTTATTGATGATAATGCACTGTTTTCCTTCAAAATGTTATTTTATGTAAATACTGTAAGAAAAATTTTGTATTTGCTGGGGAAGAATACTCATGACTGCTTAAGAATCAGATTTTCTCCTCAAATGTATCTATTTATATTTCCCTAACCATACACCAAACATTAGGGATTAAAAGCATCAAAATATATATGCATGCATATATATTGTCATATATATATGCATCACACACACACATATATAGACACACATATGTGTAGATTGCTTTTGCTTTCCTTAAGATTCTTAAAAGTACGTTGAGGACCTAAATCACTTAAAAGGTTTAAAAAAACCTTTTAAGTTAATTGTTCTTGTTCGTAATGCATTCTCTAGAAAAAGAAACTGACTAAGTTGGAATCAAGTTATGTTATTTTTTATGGCTGTTAACATACTGAAGTAAATAATTTCTGATTTATATAATTCTAAAGTTTCTTTGAATAACCAATAGTAAAGAGCAACAATTTTGAATTACAGTTTTACTGTCATAAGCAGTTTATTACCTTTCCCCTACCATATTACATATGCTATACTTTGTGTCATTTCAGCAGTAAAATCATATAATTTAAAACTCTTTCATCAATATTATAGAATTATGGTGCTGTCAAATCTTTCTTGGTAAAATAATTTAATCATATAAGTATCTAACAGCAATTTGACCTATGGATAATTTTTCTAATATCATTATTGTGGCATAAATTTGAGCATATTTCTCCATAGAAGTCAAATTACCTTCTATTTATTGTAAAATTTATTGTGTTCCAAATCTTTTCATGGAGGCAAGAAGTCTTTTTTGCTTATGAACTCACAAACTATAGTTTATTCTCAGCTTGATTTTTATTTTTTTAAGTATAAATCAAATCATAACACAACAATCATTCCTAATTTTATTTTCTCTATAAGGGAATTATTACTCAGACTGAGGTCAGATTTCTTCCAGAAATTAGAATTCATTTTCTTTGATATTACAGTTAAGTTCTCATATCTACTTCAGTAATATAGTTTTATAAAAAGATTGCCCTAAGAAGAACTAAAAGAATATGTGGAAAACCTTAACTATTTAACTATGGAAATGTGCTTCTGCTCATTTAGCTTCAGTAAAGGTATAAATGATGATATACCATTTCTTAAAATCATAAATTCTATGGAGGAAAAATGACCCATAAAGAAAAAAGTGATATAAAACTAACTGAATAAAGCGATAAAAGATTTGGAAAGAAATAAAGAACCACAAAACTGACAGCAGTTCATATAAAAACTATATCTGTCAAAAATTAAAACATGAATATGAAAGATGCCCTTGTAAAATGATCCTAAAACATAGTATTTAAACAATTAGATATAAAAAATTATGATATGATATTGATATTAATTTTCTAACGTAAAGACCAATCCAAATGAGACAGATTAGAATCTCTAATATATAATACATGGAAATATTTTGTCTGAAGTACTATATATTTAATTAATAAGTTTAAAAACACACAGGTACGAACTAGGAAAAATTAATCTCATATCCCAATATAAACATATATGGCAAAAATTTTATATTATAGAGAGCCAGACAAATATTATATGATGTTTATGAAGATAGGGGGAAAAATCTTTCCTTAGACTTCTCCATTACTGAAAGATGTGTACAAATAAGAGCTGTTATAACTGATCAGCCAAAATACTTCCCCCAAAATACAGTAATTAAACTGATGTAGTAGAAAATCAACCCTTAAGTTTATGAATCCATTCAAGTAAATCTAAGCATTTATTATATAGTAAAAGGACAAACCAGCTTACTGAGAAACAATGTTGTAATAAATATGTTATTAAAACATTCTAATGGAGAATATTTTATAATTTTATAAATTTGACTGGTGAATTCAAAGTTACAAATAGATCAACAAGGAACCATTAAAGGAAAACATACAATCAAAAATATAAAATGCATTATAACTAGTATATTTAAAATAAAAATATACGTAATTAAAAGTTCTGTAAATTATAGGCGGGGAAGTAACAATCAAAAGTATTCTTAAATATGAAAAGAAGAAATGCTTCAGTAGAATAGAACAAATTTAGTTTTCTTTAGGAGATGGTACAGATCTATCAGGTAAATTATCTTATTTCAGTGCAGGCATTTCTTGATTGACTAGACGAAGATTCCATTTTTGAGTGAGTCAAATTGAATTAATATTTTGTATTTGTGATATGGGAAATAACATAAGTGACAGACACTATTTTGTAACAATTGTCTTGTTCTTAACATGCCTATATGGTAGTACTTAGTTTTTGAGATGTTGTTAAATAAAAACCTTTTATAGTGTATTTGGATGCAAAATTTCCAAAGGATTAGTGTTCTAAGTTGTTAGACTAAAAAGTACAATTTGCTCAGTGTATTCATGTCTAGGAATTTACTCTAAGTGTATGTCTTAACAAGTGTGATATTGGTAATGAAATACTTATAGAAGCATTGATAGAAATAGTAAACAAAATAGCTCACAATACTTTCCAAGTTAACATATTCTGTGATAACTTTACAAAGCAACAGTATGTAACTATTTCAGATTCATTGGAATATGTGTCTATAAACACATGTATATAAAATTTGTAAAAAAATAGTTACATTACAACTTTAAAAAAATTGCAAATTTCTATATACTTTGATTTAATTTCTATAAACTCACTAACATACTTATGTAAATACCTAGAAAAATTGTAAATCAAAAACATAAATGTAGAAACTCAGTGAGATTTTACTTTTGACTTTATATATTTCCATGTTATTTTTACTATGATCAACATATATTATTTGTATAAAATTGTACAAAAATAGTTTTAGAATTCCAAAGTAGTTTTCAAATGACAAGAGGAATGTAATAGGTTCATAAAATTCACATCAGAAGGGGTTTTCCCATTTAGGATGTAACTCTGGAATTGAGCTGCAATAAGCTGTGACATTTTCAAAAGCTCCAAAATATGTGCTGGCCCCCAATAAAGGACACCATCTGGCTATGGTTTTGTTAAAGGCTTTCCTTTTCGATTACATTTTCTGTCATTTTTGCATAAAAATACTTCTCTCTGCATTTCAAGCACATGTTTGGAAGGTTCTGTGTTGGGTTGGATTCATCTTATTTAGCTGTATTGTGCAAGCAGTTAGCAGTAAGTTTTAGGCATTTAGGCAGGTGTGTTTTGAGCTTAAATACTAAAAGGAATGACATAAATAGAGTAGGAGGTCAGGGATATGGCAGGCAGCATGATTACCATGACCTAAAGCCTGGATCACATCCCTGGAAATAGACAGACTGCTGTTGGACATTAGGAAATGTCTTTTTTCCTGCTTTCTTTGGCTGGATGATTACTTGTATGAATGTGCAATCAGATATTTTCAATTCATTTTCTGAAAACCTACTTTGGCTTTTATAAGATGTGTCTAAATTGTAATATTTTTGCCATGCGGGTCTGGATTTATTGCCAAGATAACAATATATAAATGTGTTTCTTCTTATTTCAGCCTTTGACATTTTGTACTACTCATTAAGGGAACTGATATAATGCTGAAGTCACTCATAAAAGATAGGAAAAAATAATTTCTGTCAAAATTCTAGCAGACTATCACCCACTTTGAATCAAGAAGGCACTCACTTTACAGCAAATGAGTACATGATGAATATGTGCAGGACTTTTACATGCTGAAGTGCCTTATGTGGAAGCTGTTATTTTGAAATTCAGCTGTTATAAACTTTTCTCTACTTTTTGGATAGAACAAATCTGACATGCTTATATAGAATTCACCCTGGGGATGTTAATGGTCTTTCTATGTAACCATTATGTGGTTTCTAATGGTTTTCTATAACAATGTAATCAGTAATCCTCTACTCACTATTGCACATAGTATAGTCATGAATCACAAAGTCTCCATCTCATGTATGCACGTAATCCAATAGAGTTGAGTCTTAGGTGCAATCATTTATTGACTAAAAGTTACAGAACTACCTTGTACATTAGTATTCAGATTTAATTTTTATACATTCCTATGATTCTAGCAACTAAGGTTGAATATTTGCTGAAAAGCACTATGGTAATTAGTGAGAGTCAACTGGATCAGCAGGGTACTTAACAATGCCAGTAATCCGTCAGCATCATTCTCTTTGGGGCAAGAAAAACATTGATTTGTAAGATAAAAGTAAGAGGTAGATTAAGGAGAACCTGGCAGATCTTTAAAGAATTAATTTTGAGGGATAATTTTAAGACAATGTATTTTGCTTAGATTCATCATTGTCAAGCAATTTCTACTGACTCCTTTCAAATGGAGCCAGACACTTGTGCAGTGGGTACCAAGGGTTTATACTTGATATTGTGACCTTTGTCAATCTATTACTGGCATCATATTACATAAAAATATCTATTCTACATTATCTAGGGAAAAATTCATTTGAGATAACATCTTCATGTTTATTTCATGATATATCTGGAGAAGGCAAGCAATCTTATCTTTATCTGTTCTTTATTGATCAGAGAAAGGGTGACATCATTGGTATAACAATTTACTGGATTTACAGGAAAAAAGACAAAAATGCACTGCAGGGTGACAAAGGTAGCATATTGCCATCATCTTTCTACTTCCTTCCAACAACAGTGTAGTAGCAAATATAATGGAAATAAAACTTGAATTTTAAATAGTCACTAACTCTACAAGTCATAGTATGAATCATAGAATTTGGCAGGTCTGCTGGAATATTGTGGGGCTACATTTAGATATGGTAAAATGAAATAAAGAATGTTCACTCTGACTCTAAATGAAGTTTTTCTCTGTCCTTTCCTATACATATGGAATAATCATGTATAAATTTACAAGTAGTCCTTTCTTAAGATTTTAATTGCAATTTTTTAATATCTCTTTGCTCTCTTCAGTCCAAAGAGCATGTTTTGATTTGGTTGCCTGCACTACTTAAATGCAAGAAACAAATAACCTAAGATATTGAGAGGTGACATTAGACCAGGGAATGGAATGTCAACAGGACATTTTCTGGCATGTCATAGTCTGGCTGAGTTCTCTGCTCAGAGACTGAAAAGCTGAAGTGGATGTGTTGACCAAGTTGTGTTCCTTCTCAGAGCTTCAAGTCCTCCTCTGTGATTACATGACTTTTCACATAATTCTGTTCCTTGTTGTTGACTGAGACTCTCTCCTCTTACTGGTTTTTGTCCAAGGATGATTCTCAGTAAACAACTAGAGTCTTAACCTGTGGTTCTCTCTACAACATGACACTGTGTTTTCAAAGTTAGTAAGAGAATTCCACTCAATTTCGAATCTCTTCATTTTTAAGGTCACCATTTGATGACATCAGATATACCCTGAAAATGGCTTTACAATAAATCAAAATCAAATGATTTGCTGCCTTGCCGATGTCCATAGAACTCCTTTGCCACATTGTCTTGTCTGCACAAGATAGGAGGATATTATATATAGTCTGTATCCAGGGAAAACTTGGGTGCTGTGTCAGAGTTCTGCATACCAAAGCATGACTTTGAGAACTGTGAGTTTTAGCAATAAAATTTTTTCTAAACACAAACAATCTGGTATGGGAAGACTGGAGACTGAACTTTGCTATATAAATGCATATTTACCAGGTATGTTCGGGAAAATAACGTAGAAAAGAGAGCCTTGGGCCAACAAGTGACTCACTGACAGGTTGACGATGAGAAATAGGCAGTTTGTAGAAACAAGTTTCAGGATGGCATAATAAGCAAAAGCAAAAAGAAAACAACAACAACAACAAAACCCCCAATATTCTCAAGAAAGTTCCCATATAAGATAGGGAATATCTACATTATGAACTTTATCTTTCATTATCTCTTTCCACTTGTTTAAAATCATCCTTTCATTCCATACCTCAAAAATCTGTACTATTCAGATTTTCCATTGTCATTTTATATTTTTAATTTCAAAAGCTGAAAATTTTGTTTGAAGAATATAATGATTTAAAAAAATACATCAAATAAAATTTACTACATGCATCTTGTATTCATGTGCAAGATAAAATTTTCACTATAATGATTAAAAGACTAGATATGCATCTACTAAATTTATATTATCTTATTTAAAATTTAAATTATTTTAAACTTTTATCAACTGTGGGGCTAGAAGTGGGGGCATCAATTGTGGGGATAAAAGTGCTAGGATGGAAAAAAGAATTGCCATATACAATATATTTCTATTTTTTCTTCATGCATTTAGAACAAATTGACATTTTCCTCATACTTATATTCTCTCCATTCACCAGTAAGTCACCTTGCAATCCATTATTCTCTTTCTAAAATAATTCCATTCCAATTCAATTATGTTTCCCTTAAAAGCCTATTGTCTATTTAATAGCTTTCCTTTTTTCTCTTTGAATTTATGTTTTCTACATGGCTTTATAGCATGCAAGCATGATGCTATATTCTATTAAGCACATGAAATTTTTGTAAGACACTGAATATTGTGGATTACCAATTGTGTACATTTATTGTTTTTGTTTGTTTGTTTGTTTGTTTGTTGAGACTAGGTCTCGCTATTTTTGCCTGTGGAACCGCAGGCTCTCGTTGCCCGGGTTACCACAGACTCAAGCAGTCCCCAGCCTCAGCTTCCCAGGTAGCTGGGATTACAGATGCGCGCTACCATGCCCCGCTATTTTTTTGGAACTAGTTCTCGCTACGGGCCCCAGGCGGGACTCGAACCGCGATCCCTAGCCCTGGCCGCTTCATAGGCTGAAGCTTACAAGCACGAGACACCGTGCCCGGCCCTGTACATTTATTGTTAATCTAAAGTTGACAAGGTAGACCTTAGATAAGCACATGATTGTTTAATCTTACATTTTCATTTTTGAGTTTCTGTCTCAAATACATTATTTTAACATTTATTGTGTTTTCACTTAATCTTCCAATTTACACATTGTGATTTTCTGCTGATATGAGAATATGATATAGAATTTTGAATTTCTAAATATGACAAGCTATGATTACCATATTATACTGTGTTATGCAAATTATTTTATAAATCTATGAATTCATTAAAAATTTATGTACAGAATACTGAAAGATTGCAAAGTAGTATTTATAAAAAAAATTGCATACTTGGAAGAAATGAGATGGGTAGAGTGAAAAATGTAAAACAAGGCATTATAAATGTTAAATAACAGTTTAGGGATGCAAGGCAGAGTAAAGAAAAGAAGGAGATGGGAAGGAAAGAGACAAGGGCATAGAGATGGTAGGAAGGAAAAAAAGTAAAATCTACTGAAAAGCAGCTAAAAATATATAATATTTTCAAATGAATCATATAATTTGGATTTAATACATGTGGAGATAAAATATATGCAACAATGTCAAAAATGTAATGGAAGAAATGGTAATTTTCTTTTATACGTGTCTCACATGTGTGAAGTAATATATAATTTTTATAGTATTATAGTTAACGGGGCAATAATAAGTCAATAGTAGAGAAACATGAAATACTAAGGTAGATAGTTAATCTACAAAAAGATTGTAAAGAGGAAAATAAAAAATGGCATAAAGCAGATAAAATTAATAAAAACAAATAGAAATGCAAATATGCTGATGATATTAGATATTAATGACTAACCAATAATTTCCTAGATAGACACAAAACACAAAACAAAACATAAAAAAGCTGGTAAATCAGATTTCATCAACATTAAAAGCTTTTGTTTTTCAATAACTAACTTGAATTCTATCTAGTCTATGAGAAAATATTTGTAGTGTCTGGAATATATGAATGAAGAACACAATGTTTTGCTATTATAACAAATGACACACATATGTCAATGAATTATTATATTTAATTTCCAGCATATTTAAATATTGGAAGGGGTCTGGTTAAACAGAAGCAGTAGGATGAATGGATGAGAGAGAGAGGGAGAGAGAGAGGGATGGCAAAAGAGGGAGAGAAAAAGGGAGTGGAAGAGAGAGAGGAGAAAGGAAGAAATTAGCTTGTGTAATTATGGGGGGGGGTGACAACACAAAATCTCTGTAGTCAGCAAGCTGGGGACTCAGGAGAGCTGATAACATGATTTTTGTGAGACCCTACAGGTTCAACATCCAGAAAAATTAATCGTTTCAGTTCAAATCTGATGATAATCATCAGATTATCAATGAGGAAATTTATTTTTTTCATTATCAGTGAGGAAATTTCCTCTTTAGGAAGGTTGAGTGTTTTTCTTTTATTTAGTTCTTCAGCTAATTTAATGGAGTCCATAAGTTAGGGTAATGTACTTTGCTCTTATTCAAATATTAAATTCATCATCAAATTTAATATTGTATTCTTATTAAAGATATCTTATATAGAATATATAAAGAACCCTTAGACACATCCAGAATAGTTTGACAAAATGTCCAGAGGTCTAGCCACTCATGTCCTGTCAAGTTGATATGTAATTAACTGTTCCAGGGTAGCCTATCTCTACCCCCTCCTGAGCGTGAACAGCTCAGATTGTCTTCCTGATCTATGTCTCCTTTTATTTCTGACCTTCCCTTGCCCTTTTTCTTAAATAAACTTGCCTCTGTCACCTCCCTCAAAAAAGTCAACTATTCCACAAAACGACATAAATTCTGAACCTGTGTACTCTTATCTTTATTCTAGGAACCAGATTGAAAGAAACACCTTTCTGAAGGAAACACTTCCTGAGGCTTGATGATACTCAGACAGAAGGAAATAACAGGGAATTAGCAAATTTCCTGCTGTTTGATACCGACATTTCTTCCACTTTTAATTAGCTAAATCAGGTCACATGGCTAAGCTGATGGAAATCAGTGGGGAAGTATACTTATGCCATAGGACTAAACTACAAGTCCCATAAAAATGAATACAGATAAATACTCCTCGTATGGGCAGCATGGAAATTGGGTATTGCAATTCGTTCTATCATGTATTCAAGTACTTATCAAGAACAAACTATACTTTATTTTTAAATTAAGAAAAGATAAATAGTTCAGCATCAAGTAAGGCTTATCCACTTTATTAACTTTGTGAACTTGACAAAGAACCAGAATAAATGATACAATTAACTGATCAAAAATAGTTTATGGGCTAAAAGTCATGTTGTTATTTAGAAGATAAAATAGAATTAAAAATTGCAAAAACTGGTTCGTGATTTATTCTTATTGCCATTTTCATATGAATCATTAGTATATTGATAAATACCATATGAGTTAGTTTTCTTATCACAACTGACAAAGAGAATTTTGGAATGAATCTGCATCTATTTTTCTAATTCTGGAAAAAATAGAAACTGAATTCACTATAGTACCTCAATTCCTAATGGAAGCAGAATATCTGGGTTCAATTTCTTACTATGTCTATCCTTGGAATATGTGCTCATTGAACTCTGTTGAAAAATTTGATATGAGTTGTATGTTCTTGTTTTATTTTCTGAATTAGCTTCAAATTTTAATATTCTGCATCCATTACCAGAAAATAATATTTGACGGTGACAGATCATTATTTCCTTTTCCCACTTCCTCTTTTTCCCACGTAGTGTAATAGAAAACTTCAAACATGCACATAAACTGAAACACACAGAATTTTAATGAGGTAGGACTGACTTTAATATTTGAGCATCATTTGCCACAGATGTGACCCTATTACTACTGAATGCACGTAGAAGCTATAGGTATTATTTTTAGGCCAATGCAATGAATGCTGGTTTTCTTTCTCTTCCCTCTTTTTTTGCCTTATCTAGTTAATTAGAGCAGCATTGACACTAGATATAGAGAATAAGGCAAGGAAGACACCTGCTAATGAAGGGAGAGTTTGTATAATGGCCTGATCACCTGATCTTGTACATCAGACTTGCTTGCGTGTGCTGAACTGCTCACTTCTGATTTATTTTGTAAAAGGGATGAAAAAAAATATTGGTTGAAGCTGCCATATTTTTGAATGGCTTTCACAGTAACTTAGCCTACATATCACAGTTATAGACAGATGTAGAATCCAGTGGCTCATGTGAGATTGAAAATCAGGTCATTGAATAAAATGTGCCAAACGGCCAAGTGGCTCTTGGCAACTGACTACCTATGTGTCCTCTCTACCAGTTTTATTCAGAAAGTGTAGCATTCTTTTGATGGCCTACCAGTGTTCTAAACCCAGAGGAAATGTATCACACATATCTATACAAATTAAATAATTTCTAAAATCAAAAGATCATATTTCTTAATTATAAAAGAGAGATTTGAATTTGTTTCTTCACATTTCAGTCAAGATCCTAGCTCCTAAGATCACATTTGACTCTCAGAATGTTTCTTGACGCATATCTAATTTTACTGAGCTTTTAAACTACTAAGTATATGGTATATTTGTTCCTACTCTAGAGCATTAGTAAAGCAAAAAAAAAATAATAAGAGTCATTTAAAATAAGAATTTTGTACTAGCTTGAGGAAGTCAGGAATATGTGACTTTATCCTTGGCCAAGGAAATTTACCCATGATTTCTAAATAAAGTCATTGTCTAGCATCCTATTCTACCTTCCCTGAACACTAAAAATAAGAATCCAGCCTTTGAATGAATTGAATTTATTTATCAAGCTAATTCCACCTTGATTTTCCATGAGCCCAACTGTCTTTATATTGATACTCTTTTCTCTTTTATAAAATATTTTTTTAAGACTAATGAGTCATATAACCAGTTTCAGAAGAAATTATATTTGTGTTGTCTTCTAAATCTGGCCCTGCTGTTATAACTTTAAAATCAGATCTTAGGTTAACTCTTTTATAGGAAGAATTAAAAGTAGAAGAAAAGGGAAATAAAACTGGTATTTCATCATTTTCAAAGTGTCTTTGACCTCTAGGGGAAATGAGTGTCACTGAGAGAAATTGTAGTGAATGCTGGATCCAGTGTTGTGACATTTTATTACCTCATTGTTTGATAATTTTTCTCTCCCCTGCTCAAATGATGTCTGTAGTTTGCTTTTTCCATTTTTTCACCTTGTGATTTATCCAGTGTTATTGAGGAATCAGTCTGTTTACTGTAACTGTGTTTTTATTATCCTTGTCTGAGAATGACTTTATGATTATGAGTTCTCTCCGACTCTGCTCTAAATTCTTTGTTGCTAGCATTACTTTAACTCATAATGTCTTACAGTACACTGCTGAATATATGGCTGTACAAACAGTATACAAATTTATTTCTTTCCCCCCTAAGATTTTAATTCAACAATCTACTGTCTTGAGGAGTGGTTTACTCAGTAAACAGAAAATGAAGGAGATATGGATTCAATAACCAAATACGGTTGGTAAGAAAATTCCACAAAAACAGAGCTAATACACATTCATAGCTTTTCTGTCCTAGTAAACTCCCAGAATTTTCATTTATTTTGTAAATGTAAAGATAAACCTAAAGGCTATCTTAAAATATATTGCACCACAGACACTGTAATGGAATGTGAATGTGAAGCTGTCAAGTTATGCTTACAAATAATGTTATTTTCTAGACAATTTTATTTTAGGGATTTGAACACATATTTCCTGAGTATATTTGTGGATTAAGCCAAGACATGTCAATAAAAGTTCTGGGGAAATGTCTTATGGATTTGAACACATTATCTGATAAAAATTCATATGTAGCTATTTGCTCTTGGCTGAAGATATAGATAGACCAAAGCTCACTGAAGAGTAGAAAAATCCTGTGCATGTGAATTTCTCAGCATAGTTATCACATATCCACTACACCAAAACAGCACAGTATAAAAAATTTAAATCTGTAGTTGTGTTCATGATCAGTGAGAAGTAATTTTCACCTTAAAAGAAGCATGATAGAGAATTGCCTGTCATTGTGTTACTACTTGGAATAATGTCTGTCCACCTCTTTTTACTTTGAGTATAGCTATAGAATGGGATACTCAGAGAATTATTTCAGTCAGAGCATCCTATTTTAGGATTTTTCTGTATTTCTCAACTTGAGGAGTCTATTTTCCTGTTAAAAGTATATTGTCTGAGGTCAGGTAGCTGAGCAGGATTTAAATACATGCTCTGTGGAACTCCCTGACTGTGTATAACTTTGGAATTTCTTCACAATGCAATGGGCTAATAAAGGGACCTGTTTCATAGCTGTTGTGTGATGCATTTAGCACATTTTAGAGGGGCACGAGATAGTGTGTGGAAAATGGTTGCATTTCTCATTGATGTTGTTATTGGGTAAAAACACATGTTCCTGCTTCCCTTTTGCCTTAGTGTGCATGCAGACATAGTTAAGTAACTCAGCGAAATGACATTATCTTCTTTCATTACATTTGTGCATATAGACTGTAGACTCTTTGTATAGCCAAGGGTCTGGTGACCCAATATTTATAAACCTCAAGGCCTTTCAGAATTACCTTTCAGAATTGCTAAGGTTAGCCATTAGTTATGTATTGATAAAAAAGAGAATCTTCTGTGAATTTTAAGGAAAAAAGCATGTTATGTATAAATAGAGAAAGCAAGCATAATTAAAAGTAATGAATAATATGGTTCCCATGGAAAATTTGAAAAATGAATTTTTAAGTTATAATGTTGGATCAGCACAGTATGCTGATTATTGAAATAAATTGTTAGAAAATACTGTAAACAGAAAAAAATCACATTATGGCAAACAAAAATAATTTCTTACTTTAATTACATTTTTTTAAAGGTGCAGCACTTCCAAAGGAAGAAAAATATCAGTCTCAGTAGAAAGA
Organism: Uropsilus gracilis; assembly: GCA_004024945.1. NCBI lineage: Eukaryota > Metazoa > Chordata > Mammalia > Eulipotyphla > Talpidae > Uropsilus > Uropsilus gracilis. Next base: position 178,720 of record PVHY01000676.1, read on the forward strand.
TGACATTAATCTAATAACTTGTAAGGTTTCATTTTTCAAATCAAGCTCAAAATTTCCAAAATAATCTAAAAGGAATTAAAACTGATTTTATAACTATGAGAAGAAATGGATAAAACTGTTAGAGAGAATCCATAAGGGAATTAGTAGTTGGAATATTGTAGGAAAGCAATATACTGCACTAAATGCTTCATATTTAATGAACAAACAGATATTTTAAATTCCTCTTATTTCATGAAAACAACGATTTATCCAGAGTTCTTTAATTTTCATCCTTACATGTAGTTCTATTGAATTGATTTTTGTGTGTGATATGAGAAAGAGGCTTAATTTCATTCTTTTGGATGTTGATGTCCAGTTATCCTAGCACTATTTTTGAAAGACTATTTCCCTCACTGAATTATTTTAGCATTTTTTGCTAAAGTGAATTACAACAAATGTGAATGTTTATGAATGGACTCCTCATCCTATTGCATTGATCTGTTATCTTATGGGAGTGTCACCACACTTTGTTAACTAGTATAGCTTTTCAGTGAGTTTTGATATAAAAATGTAAATAGTTCAACTTTTCTTCTTTTATTCAATATTAGTTTAGTTTTTTGGTTTCCCTCTCAATTTCAAATGCACTTTATGACTGACTTCATTTCTGAAAAATATGTTATTGCAATTATGTATTTAATCAACAAATCAAGGAAAGTATTGCCATCTTAATGATATTAAATCTTCTGATACACTGAACAAAAATACCTCTCTATATATTGGGTCCTTTTTAATTTCTCTGAACAAAATTTTAGAGTAGATTTTGTTCTTTTGTAGTTTATAATTTTTGGTGTTTCTGTAAATGGATTGTTTCCTGATTTTCATTTTTAATAGGTACAATTTATTACTGTATATTGTTTTATCCTTCAACTCCACTGAATTCATTTATTCATTTAAATATATTGCTAGTGGATTTATCAGAATTTTCTGTGTAGAAGATCTTGTCTTCTGGAAAATAATGATAGTTTTCCTTTCCAGTCTGGAAGATTTTGTTTCATTTTATGATTAATTGTAATATAATTGAACCTCTAGTACAACATTGAATAAACAAATAATATCCTTCCCAAGTCACTCATTGTAGGGAAGCATACAATCCTTCATCAGTATGATCCTAGCTATCAATTTGACAGATGTCTTTATCATACCAAGTATGGTCCCATGTATTATCAGTGTGCTGATTTTTTTTTAACTAAGTGAATTTGGATTTTATCATGTTTTCTCTGTGCCCATTAAGATGTTCATCGGCATCTGTCCTTTATTGATATAGAACATACCATGCATGATTTTTCACAAGATGCATATTCACTATAATTAGTATATTTTTGTGATGGATTAAACATTTTTCATCACAAAGCATCCCTATTTTTCTCTAGCAGTAGTTTTTAAAGTCTATTTTAGTTGTCTGGAACTTTCAGCTCTCATTTGGTTTTTGCTTGAAAATTGTTTTCTAACCTTTTATTTTAAATTCATTTCAATATAAACTGTGCCACTTAATGACCAAGATGACAATAAAGGAGTTTTCTCTAGTCAGGTCCCACAGAACAACTACCTACAGATGATTTTGACAACTACCTACAGATGAGAGTACCTTTGTGGTAGTCCAGGAATATAGTGCATTTGTTCTAAAAAATCAATGGAGTAAAACAATCCAAGTGTAGATACACTGAATTGGATAAGAAAAGCAACTGTTATTTCACTTATGGCCTCCTTTCCTTAAATTGGTCCAGCAAAGTACTAAGAGTGTTCCTCCTTGATCTGTAATTTGTCCTATCAACCAAGTGAGTTCAGAGTGTGACCTTGCCCTGTTCAGCCATATGGGATATTGTGCAGATGTCCCTCTTCTTTTTAGACCACCGAAAAGTTGAGATAGTCAGCAGAGGTGAGGGGTAAGAAGGACTGAGGTCACAACAGTCAGCGATAACAGCTCATCAGAGGACAACATATGCCACAAACCATTTCAGAGATTCTATCATGAAGTCTGTCCAATGACTGCTTGGAACACCTTGTCTGTAGAGCCTCTCATCTGACAAAAGGCATCCCCTTGTTCTAGAGACTTCACTCCTTCATTGTTAATGACCCTATTTTAAGTCTCCATAGTTGGTACATGTCAGATATTACAGATAAGTTTAGAACATGCAAGAAAAGAGTACAACTCTGTGAGATTGGGAGAAAGCAAGCAAACTTAAGCATTGCACTGTGACATACAAATGGGAAACTCCCAACCTTTAGACTTATTTTGTAGGCTTAGGAGAAGATGTGCAATCTAAAGCATTAGCTCATAAGGAGGAACAAGAGGTATAGAGCAGACTTACTAACAGAAAAGTTCCGAGAGAGTCACAAAATCCAGTGAGACTGACTGAAAGAGTTTCTTTTCCAAAGCTGATGAGTAAAAGCTGGAGGAAGTAATTATTTCTTTAATGTGAAGACAGCAATACAGGACTTTAAGGAACCAAAAACAATGAAAAACAGGAAAACATAATACCAAAGGAACACAATAATTTTTTTGAAACACAATTATTTTCTAACAACTAACTGGATAAAAAATGGCTATCTATAAATTAACTGACAGAGAATACAAAATAAGTATTTTAAAGATGATTAGAGGATGCTTAAAGTAAGCAAGAGATTGCAGGCAGTTCAGAAAAAAGTCAGAAAAAAGAATATATGAATAAAACAAGAAGTTTAGCAAAGATAAAATATTTACTAAAATAGGAATTCTGGAGCTGAATAGAATAAATGAAATGAAAAATGTAAGAAAATATTATCAGGAAAAAGGAGAAAATGATATAAATACAAAGAAAAGTATTTAGATTGATCTAGAGGGAACAAATGGGAGAAAAAGTGAAAGAATAAAATATGTCTATGGAATTGATGGGAGTCCATTATAGGCAATGGAGCAGAAAGTTCATTTAAGGAAGTGGTGACTGAAAACTTCCCAAATCTTGGAAAGACTAGAGAATTCCACTGGTACATGAAATTCAGATTCAGAAAAACTGAATCATCATAAAAAAGATTTGATTATAACAGATTATAATCAGACAGTAAAAAACCAAAGGCAAAGCTAATTTCAAAAACTGAAAGAGAACAGAACTTATCACATGAAATGGAATTACCATGTGATCCAGCAATCCAACTTCTGGGTACATATGTCCAAAAAAAATAAAATCTATCTCAAGGAGATATCTGCACTCCTATGTTTATTGTCACATTATTCAGATAGGGAAAGTAGGGAAACAACCTAGGTGTACATGGATAGATGAATCAAAGTCAACATATTGCATACACATCTGTGCACACAAATGCACACATGTATGATGCAATGAGTCAGTTTAGAAGGAAAATCTGCCATTAGTTATAAGATGGATGTACTTGGAGGACAGTAAATGTCCTGAGATAGAGAATAACAAATATATGATCTTCTTTTTTAATATTTAATAATTTATTTATATATATATATATTTCATATCATTGTGATCCCTCGGGGTCACCTACCACCTCCCCTTCCTGGCTGCTCCAGTTGGTCCCCTCCATCAAACTATGTAATATAGTAGAATGATGTTTACTAAGAACTGATGTTTACTAGGAGCTGTGTGGAAATACAGAAATGTTGTTTAATAGCATATATATTTTAAGTTATAAGATTAATGAGTTAAATTATATGATTAATGACCCAGTGTATTTCCTGGGGACTATAAAAATCATGTTCATTATACTTGAAATTTACTAAGGGAATGGATCTTAAATCTTTACACAAAAATTGAGGAGATTTTAGGTGACTTAATTAACTTGATTGTGGTGACCAACAAGTGTACCTGCTCTACACTTATTTGCATGTTACATATTTGTGTGCACATATGTTTCACAATAATATTTGTATAAAACTAGAACTTTAAATGTCATATATTTTGATCCCATCCTTTTAATATTCAATATTACATTAGTCTTTTATTGTATTGTTTAATCCATCACTTTTTATTTTGTCAATTGATTTTATCTCAGCTATACTGCATTTTGTTTTCTATGTAACTCATTCATTTTATGTCCTCTATTCATCCTTTATTACATTATTTTGCATTAAATGACTTTTAGAGTAACATTTTAATTACTTGAAGGATGTTTCATTTTATTTTGGAGTAATTATTATTATTAGTTGCTTTAGGGCTAAGTATACCCATATAAACTTAACATAATGTGTTTCAGATATGCGATAAATAATGTCAGCAATATATAGCGGCATTACTCCTATATGGCTGTACTCTGTTTTCTTTCTTTTTGTAATATTATTGTTACACATGTTACATTTATATATACTAAGTCAAAGCACTGTGTTATTATTATTTTATGTAATCCATTATTTTCTGCAAATATTTTTAGTATATCATTGCACCTAATGTTGCTATTTAAATATTAGCAATTCAATAGATGTCCTAACAAAAAGTTAGGGAGGAATTGAATTATGACTTAATGTGAAGTCTATTTCAAGGGTTGTAATTGGAAATGTGTAAATACTTAATTTTCACTTATCGATGGTATTTGCTTTCATTATATAGCCTAAATTACTATAGCCTGGCATTTACATCACTTTTGATGTCATTGTTCTCTTTAATATTTAAACTAAATTCCTTTCTTTTTTAATCCCATCTTTTAAAAGAAACCTAGACATTTTCTTCTGCATCTCATATCTTTGACATATCTGGAAGTCAATTCAAACTTTTTCAAGGGAAACTGCTTTTTTCATTGTCACAATCAATTTCAATTTATTTTGCTTTGACAAATGTATGTCTTCTTTCTTCTTTTCTTCTGTCCATTGATAAACACTGCATTTTCCACATTGCATATTGTCCTTTTCTTTTCACCAAACTTCTTTAACACAAAACTATATGTGTGTGTGTGTGTGTGTGTGTGTGTTTCCATGTTTGGAAACATGCCTGATAAACAGAATAAAGACCTTCACTACTCACCCCCTCTCCCCCACATACAAACATATCCAACTCAGTGTCTGAAACCTATGAGTATTATATTACCTTATGTGGCAAAGGGGAGTTTGTGCATATAGTTAAACTAATACACTGGGGTGAAGAGATTATCTTGGTCATAGGGGTGGTCTGATGTAATTGCAAAGGTTTCTATAATAGGGAGGAAAGAAGATCAGCATTAGAAGTAGAGGCATTTTCATTAGTTTGAGGGTCCTCCACACTGCTTTCCATAGTGGCTGGACTAGTTTACATTCCCACCAGCAGTGTAAGAGTGTTCCTTTCTCTCCACAGGCACACCTGCTCTTGTTGCTTATTTTTTTCATGTGGGCCATTCTTACTGATGTAAAGTGGTATCTCATTCTGGTTTTGATTTGCATTTCCCTGATTGCAATTGTTAGTGACATTGAGTAATTTTTCATCTGCCTATTGGCCATTTGTATTTCCTCTTTGGAAAAATTTATTTTTAGTTCTCCCTCTTTCCTGATCGGACTTCTTGTTTTGTTTTCGTTTAGTCATGTAAGGTCCTTGTGGATCTTCATTATTAAACCCTTATCATTCTTCTGGAGGGAAATTTTTTTCCCATTCAGATGGGCTTCTTTTAGCTTTCTTCTGTTGTCTCTTTTGCTGTACAGAAGCTTTTTGGTATGATGTAGTCTCATCTGTTTATGTTTTCCTTCATTTTTTTTGCCATCTGTAGATGTTTCCAGAAAGGGATTTCTGAATAGTAATTCATAGAGGGTTTTGCCCAAGTTTTCCTCTATGTATGTTATGGCTTCAGGTCTGACATCTAAGTCTTTTATCCATTTTGAGTTGGTTTTATACATGGTGTGAGTGAGTTGTCTTGGTCCATATTTTTTGCAGGTCTTAGTCCAATTTCTCTAGCACAACTTATTGAAGAGGCTATCTTTGTTCCAATGTAAGCCCCCCCCCCTTTGTCAAAGACTAGTTGACTATATATGTGTGGTTATATTCTCAGGCACTCAATTGTTCCATTGGTCTGATTGTCTGTTGTTGTACTAGTACCATGCTGTTTTAATTATTATGGCTTTGTAGTATAACTTGAAGTCTGGAAATGTTAAGCCTCCATTTGCTCTTTTTTTGTCCAGGAGGCTTTTTGATATTTGAGGTCTTTGTTACTCCATAAGAATTTCTGTAATTTTTGTTCTTTATCTTTAAAGAATGTCACTGGACTTTTTACAGGGATTGCATTAGATCTGTAGATTGCTTTAGGAAGGATTGCCATTTTAATATAAATAAATTGTATGAAAAAAGAAGTAGAAGGCAGAGTGATGGTGGAAGCAGAGATAGACGTGATACGATTACAAGTCAATGAATGTCAGCAGATAGTAGAGGCCAGGAGATTCTCCTCTAACACCTCCAAAAAAATAATTTTTTACTGCCACCTGTCTATCTCACACAAATCTTATTCAACACTTGATCTTCATAAGCAGAATAGAAAATTTTAGGCTGTTTTAAGGAACTATGCTGTAATTTATTACAGCAACAACAAATTATAGTAGATTTCACTTTTCTCAAGATTCTGTGGTTATATCTTAAGAGAAAGAAATGTTTCCTCACATAGTATTGGATGTGTAGATATATCATCATATAGACTAAACAAGGGTCAAATAATGTCTAGACGATAACATTCAAAAGGATCAAATGTTTATAAAATATTTTACATAATAATGCTCAAATTCAGGGTAAAAAGTTGAGAATCTTCATTTTTTTGGAAAAAATGTTTATATATCTAAAATATCCTATATTGATTTCTCGTATATCATTTTAATATTAGAAGCAAATAGTTCAGCATTTTTATGGTAGTGTTAATTTACAAATTTGAAATTTATTCAAGAAATCGCTCTATGCAGTACATTTTCTCTTAATATATCATGCTTTAGATGTCCAAAATTGGCTATATTTTTGTATTCATTAGTAATATATTATGGTGCCAAACACTTTTTTTCTGTTATGTTTGTTTTCTTTATTTGCAACCAATGAAATCATATAGCTTCTACTCAATCAAGTAATGGCTTTGAAATTTCAAAAACAACTGAGACCCTATAGACGGTGTTCAGATTTTTACTCCACTATGGTTCTGGGTGAGAACATGGTACTATGACTACCGTGAGTGGGAGTCTCAGAGAAGAGGACAGGCACTGCAATAAAAGGTTATGCTCCGTGGTAGCTGATAATAGCAAGCACGTTAAACATTCTGAGGCAAAAATGGCATCATATTCATAAAGAGAATTTCAGTTTCACATTCCTGCTTTACCTATTATAGAAGAATTACTTCAAGTTACCCCTTTTTCTGGAAAACTTTTGTGAATTCTTCTAGTTAGGGCATCTGTTCATTTTATAGCATTTAACTTGAGTTTATCATGGTCTTACTACTCAGTAGAGCATATTTTAGCTGCCTAGTGACTTGTTTTGAATAGTTGACTAGTTTTGTCCAGTTGTCTGGTTGACTAGACTGTTTCCAAAGGAATAGCATGATGCCTAGTCCTTATCAGACATTTAAATATATTTTTGAATGTATAAGTAGATGAACTAAACCTATAAAACTGTGAAAGTTTGAAACTATGAAACTTCCTGTGCTATCTAGACTTGCAAGTATAATTACATTTTTCATAAATAAAAAATAAGTAGGTCAATTAGCATTTATTTTAAAACCAAGCTGCTTTGCTTTTATAGAAATATCATTTAGTCAACTTGGAAGCCAGGATATTTGTATACTATAAATGCAATTCTGAGGAGAGGAATAACATAGAGAAGGACTTGTTATTGATATATTAATACGCATTTTGGATCTATGGTATGATTTAATATGCATTTAAAATTCTTGTTTCATTAATGACTAGGAACTTAGCTCTGTGTCTAGTTGATATTGATTGTCTAGGGATATATAGGGGTTCACAATGCCTTAGGGCAACAAAAATCAAGAAAAAGAAAAGGCCATTTATAAGATTTTATGCTTCGTTAACTGTCACTCAGCTGTTACTAACATTTACTTATGCTTGAATACCTTAAATTACATCCTCATTTAACCACATGGGTGTAGAGGATAAAACCTTATTTAGTGCACACAGTTTCCTGTTTAGCTTCAAAATATTTGGGTACTATCTCAAAATGTGAGGCAAATTCAATATTGCTATTTAAAATTTTCCATGCATTTTCCAACCTCTTCTGAATTAAGTAAAAGACCTTAGAAAGTAAAAAAAAAAAAAAAAAAAATGTGGTGTTGTTCCTATTACTGTAAAGGGGTAGGCTGAACAGTTGAAGAATGACAGAAAAAAACAGATTTAAAATTTATAGATTATAGGAATATAAATGTTGAGCAGGTGTTTCTCCAAAGGTATACAAACGGTCAATAAACCAGAGGCCAACAGTGTTACTCATTAGGGACATGTAAATCAAAACCATAATGAGTACTTACAAAGTTAAAAGAATATCAAAGAATACTAGAATAAAATAAAATACTAGAATAAAATAAAATGGAAAATAATAAATATTAGCAGGAATGTGCAGAATTGAAATCCTCATATATTGCTAATTAGAATGGTTTAGACTTATTTTAAAACAGTTTGGCACTCCTGCAAAAGTTAAACATACAGTTGCATACAACCCTACCTCTGTGTATACCCCAAAAATAATTTTTAAGTAAATATTCAAGTACATGAACAAGTTCATGAACATACACATTCACAATAGAACTGGTCACAATAGCTGAAAGGTGAAAACAGTTCAAATGTTCAACAGATAAATAGTAGAATAGCTTTTTTCACATATACAATGGAATATTCTTTTGACATAAAAATTAAGGAACTACTTATGTATGCTAAAATGCACATAGAACTTCAAAATATTCTGCTAATAAGAGAAATTATACCATAAAAGTCCATATTGTATGTATTGTATAAGTCCATGTATGTGAAATACCTAGACAACATAAATCCAGAGAGAAGGAAAACTGAATGGTATATATATATATATATATATATGGAACAAAAATCTGACACCCCCAAATATATCTTTTTAAATATTTATTTATTTTTTGTCAGAAGAAAACAAGTTACAGATAGGTATACATATTACAATACCATAATTAAAAAATTATAAACCATGCAAAATAATATACTATTTATTCATGTGTGATTTAAAAGTTTCAAATACCACAGGAATGATAAACATCAAATTCATTATACTGATTATTATTTCTGGGAATGTATAATGGGCAATAGAATAGAAGAGATGTCTGCAGAGAATGTCAACTATCTCTATAATGACTGATTTTTTTAAATTTAATTTTTTAAAATTTTGTATATATATATATATATATATATAGGTGAAATATATATATTGCATTATTGCATTATTGTGTACCCCAGGGTTTTCCCAGTTCCCTATCAGCTATTAACCATCCTACTCTTTTGCATCCTCCACCTCCCCTGCCTTGTTCCCCCTCCTCCTCTCTCGCTCCATCATTCAGCCCCATTGTTTTTTTCTAATTTTTCTTATTTGTTTATTTTCCCCTATATCTATCATATAAGGGAGATCATCCTGTATTTCTTTTTCTTTATGGCTTATTTCTGCTAATATGAGTCCTTCTAGTTCCATCCATGTTGCTGCAAATGACATATATTTGTCCTCCTTGATTGATACATAGTATTCCATCATGTACATATATCACATTTTCTTTAGTCATTCATTGGTTTGGGGGCACAAAATATGTCTTTTTTGGTATAAATTTGATTTCAAGGAAGGGCTCTTAAATTTAGGCAGAAGTTACTTTTGAAAACGAGATTTACATCAAACCCACTCTATTTAAGGGTGTCTCCAAAAAAAAAAAGACCAAATCTCATCTCTTCAATGAAGAAGGCAGACCTTAAATCTGTCACCTCTGTCTAGTGTATATTTCTTGGTGAACTCCTCACCCTTTACTTCCCCCAATCTTCCTATTTAAGATAACTGAAGCCATGTGGCCAGTTCTTCAGTCAGTATGGATCTAGCAGAAACATGATTATTAAAATACTTTTTGCTTTTTTTCTCTTTTCAAACTGCCAGATGATTATTTGATTATTTGATATTATTAAGGAATACAGAGGCATCTGACATAAATTCCTTTGTGTCTTGAACAGATGCCAAGGACTAGGTAAAGGAGAAATGGTAACATTTATTTAATGGAGGAAGAATTTTACTTTAGAATGAAATGATTTGAAACTGGACAGAAGTAGTGGTAATGGTGTTGTGACTGTATTAAATGGCACTGAATTATTCACTCTAAAGTACTTAATTCTGTTATGTGAATTTCACCTAAAATTATTTGAAAAATACAAATGTTCTAATTTTTGTATTGTATTCTGCATGAAAATTGATTTAAGCACATACAATTTAGGAGTGTTGTGATAGAAGACACTGGATGAGATCATAAACTTATTTTTAAGACTATGTGGGCTTCTTATTCAACTAGTTACTGAGACCAAAGAACTATTATTATAGCACTTGGATGATGATATTAAGTCACTCTAAATATACCACGTTCATTTACATTATAACAATAATAGTAACAATAGTAATAAACATTAAATATTATATGGTCCAGGGTCCAACTCTATTAACAATGACCAAATAAAATATTTTTGTACAGCTGCTCAAGATTTCTTGAGAACAGCTTCTAGTTCTCACTTTCTTCATAAACCATTCAATTGCCAAACTAAAGTCAAAACTGTGTTTTTCTGTGAAATTATTTTCTTGCTTCTTTTTTATAAATATACTTTTTATGCAAGCTCAGAAACAACATATCTTATCCTAATCTGTCAGCCCTCATTCCTTTATATGGCTCTCACCATAATAACCCTCAAGGAATGATTTAACTTCATAATTATAGAGATTCAAAGGATGATTAGAACAATGTTTTACTTCACTCTCATTTCCTCTTGTTAATTCTCTAGCCTGCTATTCGCCTTTCCTTTAATGTTTACTGTTGGGGCCCAATAATGCCCCCTGGTAGAATTAGGATGAGGAGTTTATTCATGCTACAGAATGATGAATGTCTCTGCACAGCAGTGGGATGCTCAAGCATACTGAATTGATTGCTGGCTTGCTGTCCTCATTTCCTTCTAAAATTTGCGGTTTAAAGATCTGTAGTGACAAATATTAATTTTGACTTTTTGGAAAATATCAACAACTATTTTCATAGTCTACAGAGCTAATGTGATTGAACACATTTTACATCATTATGTCTTATGTCTTGCATTTACAAAGTTAAGTGAAAATATATAATAAATATATGTAATAAATATAATGTATATACCCTGATGTTTTATACTAAGGACTGAACTGAAGTAGGTGTTTGTATCTTTTTATCTTTATTATGAATGCTGTTTAACAGTGAGAAGCTTTGTTTCATATAGAATGGGAAATAAATTAAGGCACAAGCAGAGGCTTAGCTAAATATGAAATGTAGATAATGTTATTAAGATGGACTAAAAACCAGATAAAGAACATTGTTATCTTAAAGGGGTTAAGCAGATATAAGTATTAAATAAGTTTTTTTTTAATTAACTATATACTTGGATTAAAAATAACACTAACCTCTTGTATGATAATACATCAAAATTAAATAATTCAAATGGAAAAACACTAGATTATAAAACATGCTTCTTAACTAGGTAAAATGTAGATTTACTATTTAAGGTTTAGAACCATAATGGAAAAGAATAATACGTTTGAAATACAAAGATACAATATAAAATGAAGTTTATAAATATTTGAAATATTAACCAAATAAAATATTGCGATATATAAATAGCTTTTAGAAACTGAAATGAATTTCTCAATTTAAGAGCTACATAACAGAACATAAATGGATAATTGATCACATCTAATTGTGTGATAGATCTCATTGATGATCAATAACTATCTGAAAAAATGTCCAGACTTACTGATAAGCAGTGAAAGACATCAATGAATACAATTTTTTACATATCATACTGGAAGAAAAATGTTAATGGTTTCAGACATTAGACATCAGTGCAAATGTACATTTGTATGATTTTACAGTATGATTTTACATATCATACTGGAAGAAAAATGTTAATGGTTTCAGACATTAGACATCAGTGCAAATGTACATTTGTATCGATATATGATAGGAATATAAACTGATAGATACCTTAAAAAGATCCGTTTATAATTATAAAAAAAATAAGTGACATAACTTTGAAGTAGAAATTTCTTTTCACAATATTCAACTACGAAATGCTTGTAAATGAGCCTTTGCTAATTCTGTATAAAAATATTCAGGATAATATTCTCCAAAAGAAATTTTCAAAAACATATCATTGTAGAAAATGTTTGATTAAACAATAATCCATCTGTACTACAGAATACACTGCACCCTTTAAAAAGAATGTAGTCATGTAATAATGTAAAAACATTCAGTTTTTTGTTCCATGAGGTAATTTTTCATAAACTTGTAAAAGAAATCTACAGTATTATCTAATTTTTGTTTACATATGCCCACATGTAAAGTGTTTAAAACTGCATAACATAACGCTCAGATTGTTTTCCAAATATTATCTTTGGTAAACAGAAGGGAATACATTGAAAGAGGACATAATGATGAAGCATCATTTAAATTTGACGCAGTAAATTCTCATTTTTTTATACTTTATAAATGAATTCAATTTTAATTATTTTTTAATATAACTATAATACATAAAAAAGTGTGCAAATATAGATATTTTTAGTCCCACTTACTGTTTTTTAAATTGAATGTTTAACAAATTATGTATTCTCAAAAATTTTTTTCCACAAAGCATTTAGTTGGCCTTACTATTTAAGGCTACACAAATGAAGTCATTTTTAAATAAACTTTTGATGACAGTATAGAATGAAATAAAATGAATGTAGTCTAGTAGGGCTTTTGCCATTTCCTTTGCAGTTGTGTTGCTATGAATGAGGTCAAAATTGCAAGGTGTCTAAATCAGAGTATCCATGAGGGAATATGAGCCTATGCCTCCTCTGAAGTGTTGAAGAAATTATAAAAACCAAACAGAAATTATTCACCTTGTGAAAAGTAATCTTCGAGTGTTATAGATTTTCTTCTTGGTTCTTGAAAATAACTTTTATTGCCTTTCACCTTGCCTGAACTTGTAACTCAATGCACTCATTTTTTTCCTTACCAACAAAACCACTCACTATCATGTTAAAATAAATCTTTAATCTTTGTACATGGTCTTCACATAGACACTTATGCTAATAAGTACTCTGTTAAGAGGGGTTTGTTTGCTTAGCTGCTTTTTTGCAAATCTCTAGAATGTTGTACCATCAATTCAAAATAACTTTTATAAATATAATTTCATTATACACTTAATATAGACTGGATTCCCTAACATTATTGGAAGAAGGACTTTAACTCTTTTTTTATAGTTAACAATTGCCATTTTAAAATGGGTGTTTATAAATGGTACATTTGTTTTAATATGTCTTTAATTTCCTTTATAATTGGTTAGTTGATCGCCATTTTTTTAATTGCAATTACTGTGATTTTCATAATAAAAACATGGCAACCATGGAAACTTACTAAGTATATTGTTTGTGACACCCAGAATACAAGTGTGCTTGGGCAACCTCTGCTGAAGGGGTCATTTGAGGAAGTAATTTTTGTTTGCTGTTACCCCTATAAGTTGATCTCCATGAGCTGGATTAAGTAAGGAAGAAAAGTTTATTGATGTAGAATATCTTTCTACGATAACGCACCTTCTTTTACTAGTACAAAAAGAGAGACAAGCTTATGATTAGCTTAGGCATATAGTAGTAATACTGTTTTGTACATGGAAGAGTTCATCAAAACATGGAAGTTATAGTCAGAAATGTCTGCCTTCTTCTTATTATTTTTTACTTTGTGGTTGTTTTTCCTAACTTTTAGAGCTCTCTTCTCATTCATTAACAAAAAATGAAATGTAGGCATTTCTTCTAAACTAGTTGTAGTTACCTAGAAGTTTCCCTGAGTCTAAAGGAAATGTTCCTTTTTGCACCTAAGAGTTACATAATCTAGTTGTGGTAGAATTATAGATATCTAACATCCCATTAATCTCTGTGCCACCTTCTAAAATAACTGAATATAACAATGTAGCTGATAATGCTGTGTATCAATCAACCACACAAGCTGTTCTTTAGCAGATTGCATTAGTTTATCTCCAATAATTGTAGTCTGTCTTTGATAGTGTGCTCTCTAGGTTGAACTGTGCTGTTGTGAATTTGTCCTTTTGCTATTTCAGATGTCTTCTTGCACCTCTGAAATATTAATGACTGACATTTGGCATAAGGTAATTGACGTGGAAAAGCATGCTATCATAATTTAGGATTCGATGATTTCTACTGTTGCCATTTTATGCAACACAAACTATTCTGTGGCTGTTTTTTGCAGTAAAAAGCAAGTTAATTGTGAAGTGGTTATGCCATTTTGTAAATAAGACATGAGATTGGTAATGCACATATTCTGACAAATTCAAATTTTTTGCAGTAAAAGTGTAGTCACTGAGCAAAGCAGCTATATTAATATGAAGGTTGTCAGTGTGGTTTTCTTTCCAGGCCCAGAGAAACAATGCATTCTCGGTCACATAGCATTGTCTGGACCACTAAAAATGCTGTTTCCTTTACCTGCTATTGGACAATTTTTGAGCTTTTTCTCACCACTCAGAAAGTTTTGAGAAAGGAGATGATCATGAAAAAGATAGAAGCAGGACTGTGGCAGTACTTCAGATGAAGCACAATGGTAGATTGGACCAGGGGAAGTATGTTTAAAGTGTCATGAAGGTGTTAAATTTTCACCTTAGAAATAGTGGATGTCAAGATTTGCTCATGGCAGATGTGGAATATGAACAAAAGATCTGAGTCAAAATCATGCATAATTTTCTGGACAGATAGAGGTTAATGTTTACACTTATTCACATGAAAGATGTTGGAGAAATAATCTCTTTGTGAAGTAAAAATAATTTGTTTTACATATCTAGCCTCAAAAATTGAAACATATCACATAAATACAGTCACCTGATCCTCTTGTATACAAATCTACAATTTCGAGATTTGTATATTGCTAAAACATGTACACACGGTGTGCTATGACTTTCTTATGCAGAGCATATTCCAAATAACTTTCTGTGTCAAGAAAAAAGTGCATATCATTGATTTCAGATCCAGGTGAAATAAACCATGCTAAAATATGAAGATAAAGGTCATATATCAAAATAAGTGCCCCCAGACTTTCTGGGGACAATTACTCTTTGAGAGCAAAGAGTAGAAGAATGTGAAGACATAAAAAGGTCATGGGTGGAACTGAGACATAGACGGCAAGATTTGCTGGTGGTAAAGCATTTTCCTACCTAATTCCTTATAAGTGAAATGCCGTGGCTATCCTATGTGAAAGATAGAGCCTGCTGAGTGTGTTGTATCAAACTGACCAGAAAAAGGAAGGAACAGTTGAATATGGCACATAGATGGGTGCCTGATTCAGACCTTGACTCTGTTTCTATTTAAAACTTATTTCAATATTTTTTAAATTATTATTGGAAAGGTGAGCATAATTTTAACCAAGGACTGGCATCTGTAATCTGAATTATTCAGTCAATTGAGAAATATGATGTTTTTGAAATTCAAAGTGAGTTAGAAATATATAGGAGGAAAAACTTTTATGTGGAGAAAAAGTGAAAACTAGGACTGGTCAGTTATTTTCAGTTTCAGTTGTGAAGTTAGAATCACTATGTCAGAACTTGTTTTGGCTCACAAGCCTCACCTAATTTGTATTTAGTAAATTGGGTGAATTTTACCTAAATTGACTCAAAACACATTCAACTCTTTGATGCTTGGCAAAAGATTTCCATCCAATTTGGATCCTGCTCTTATCAAAGAAAAAAGTCTAAGAATTTTATCCTGAAGTCATGAGAAACAGAAAAATTCATGGGGGACTATTCTTACAGGATGATCATTTCATGACTCCAGATTGAAAGAGCTCATTTAATGGTGATGGCTCTAGCAACAGAGATGACACATTTTCATTTAGCTGTTTTCCTCTGTTAAAAATCCCACAACTAATATCTCTGTTGGCTACCTTTACTAGGTAGCTACAAAAATAAAGTCACCTTTACTGATGGCTGCAAAAATAGTTCAGGCTCTTGATTAAATCCTACTGGCATAAGATCAAAAGAAACCCATAGACTTTCCATAAACCATGTTCACATATTTATTCAGTTTCATTCACATTTTTTCCCAGCTACCCATGAGATATTTTTGGTAAGCTGAATATCATATACATAGATATAGTCTTTACATATGATTATTTTTATAGATTATTATCTGAATAATTAAAATTATTATCTGAGCTATGCCTATAGGTCCTGGTTAATGAATATAAAGGAAATGTATGTGACTGACATGTTAGTGCCTACAAAATACAAACATTCTATGAGGATAGCTGACCTAGACTTTTCCCCATTTATATATGTATTTTATTTTTGGATGCATGTGCTTTCAGAAAGGCAGTCTTAGTTGACTCTTTCATTCACAGTACATGATTGTGTTAATTTCCACAGATTTTGTCCAGCAATGGGTGTTCTCAATTTTCTAAATGTCTTCAAATCGAACTCACAATTAAGTCATTGTTTTTATTTATTTTCAAAGCAATTTTACATAATGGCACTATCTATTTGCCACTGTTTATTTGATAGACACATTTCTTATTTTCTGACTTGTTATATCTCCTGCCCATTTATCTTTTGGGGTATTGATCTTTTACCACTCTTTTTAGCAGGTGATTTCCCATATTATGTTGTGTAGACTACATTTCAAGCTATTTCATACAAATGTGGCTGTCTTTAGTGTTTTTTTAAAATTTATAATAGCTTATTTTTATAATCATAAAGTAGCTTTGGAATAGACCTATCAGTTATCACTTCCATAATAACACTCACCACCACTCACCCTCATCCACCACCATAGAGCACTGGTCTCCCTTTGCCCTTCAACCTTACCCCTCCCCCTCCTTAGTCCCTTGGTTAATTTTGTAGTATGTTTTCAAGAGTTAATTTAAGCTTGTCTTTATCTGACTCTCTTGTTAACAGTTTACTCAAGGCAAATCATCAGTAATGCCAGAGTTAAAAACTCTTCCCAGCTGGGCATGGTGGCACATGCCTATAAAGGTAACCTAGGAAGCCGCGGCCAGGATTCGTGGTTCGAGTCCCATTGGCATCACGCAGCAATACTTAGTCCCCCCAAAATAGTTGGATGTAGTGGCGCGTGCCTGTAATCCCAGCTACCTGGGAAGCTGAGGTTGGGGATTGCTTGAGTCTGTACTACCCCAGGCAATGGGAGCCTACGGTTCTACAGGCAAAAATAGCGAGACCTAGTCTTAAAGAACAAAATAAAAAGAAATAAACAAACAAAAAACCCAAAACTCTTCCCAAGGATGGGAAGAATTGATTATGCAGATATGTTTGCAGATGTGATTGAGTTAGGTACTGAAAACTTAAGTAAGTCATTCCTATTTTTAAAATTAGTATGTGTTTAATCTTAAAATGGAACTCAAGGTAGTTAAAAATTTCTTGACTACTTTTTATCATTTGAATAGATTTCACTCACCTTAATTACCAATTCTGCTCAAAACTTTTTTTTTAATACACAGTATTTTTTTAACTATACCAACCTTCTTATCGTTTCTTGGCTATTTCATAATACCCACATGGCATGTGGGTTTTCTCTTTTCTACTTATCTAAAGAACTAAAAATAGCCAAATTCTTTTTGAAGTATTAACTTTACTCCTTTGAAAGTACTGATTGAATCTTGCTCTTGAGTATTTGCAGTGCTATCTATAAGATATTTTTTTTCAGTACAACCATACATATTCTTCTTTGTAAATCATAAACAGTAAAGAGATATGCTTAAGTTCATTTAGAAGCAGGAATTTTGGCCAAGATACTATTGATTGTCTCACCTGTGTGGAATTCAACTGACTTTTTAAAACTATAAATTTGATTCCAAAAAGTTTGATTTGAGTCTTTTGAAGTTTGTCTCTTATCAGCATGAGGATTCTTTGAGATTGCAGATTTTGGATTGTAGTTTGGAACAAAAATATATGCTATCTATTCTATTCTAAAAATGGTAGTTATCCTATTCAAGATTTAAATATTTTTAAATCATCTGCCCAGCTCCTGAATCAGATTTTCTCACTCTTAGCTCTGTTAATGATATCATCAGTGCCTAACAGTAACCACTGCACTTTGAGGACATTACAATTCTATCTGTGCTAATAGCTCAAGCAATCCCATTGATTCCCGAGGGCTCTTTAGCTAATATTAGTAATCCAAGTTGAATTACATTCACACTACCCTGTTAGAATATTTTTTTTTCTGTTGGAAAGCATTCTTGAAGTTTCTAGTAGAAACGTACCATTTAGTTTAATTTTACATATTCCAGTAAATTGCTGTTTTCTTCGAGTTTTAAGAAACTAGCATTAGACTCAGATAGCTTAAACTAAAATTTTTGTATCTACAACCTATTAGTTGAGTGAAATTCAATGAATGACTATCTTTCTTTGAATGTTCCTATGAAAAATGCAATGATTTTTGGAATACTTAATATAGCTCTCATTACCAATTATGAGTTTAATAATTGTTAGCTGTTTTTCACACTTAATAAAAGTAAAAGCATGTCTAGTCTTCATATAAACATTTTTAATTATTCCAGAATATTTTTTAACTGAGCTCTTGTCACTAGCTAAATGAACCTACCTTTTCCTTTTTTCTTCACAGCAACATAATTTCCATGCCATAAAGAATTCTCCCAAAACATAAGTTTCAATATGTTGTCAACTTTGTATCCACAAATACCAAATTAGCTTTTCTTTTGTTAGAAAATACATTTATGTTGATTGTATATTTACCATTAGTACTTCATAATTTAATGACAAGTTATAAGCATTATTTTATATAAATTGCATGCTTTGGTAAATTGCAATTAATGGGAGTTAGTGAAAATCTGTAAATAGTGATGTGTGGGTGAGAAAATCAGTAAATGATATTGATAAAATTTAGAAATTTTTTACTTAACATAGCTTTTATCATTACTCTTTAAAAGGCAACTTAGAAATTGAAAGTGATGTGTCATTATGTTGTTCATGAAGTAAAGATATCATGTGAATTTAAGGTTAAACTCTGTTTTGCAACCATCCAGTCTGGGTAGGGTAGAGAAGAATGTTGCAACTCTTATCATGATCTTCATGGACTTTTTAATAATGAACAGGGTGAAAAAAAAAAACAGGCAACAAAGAAACAGTCACTTGAGTTTTTTTCTCTCAAATTCTAATTCTCTTTGTTCTCTCCTCCTCAGGGTGATACCACCCTTTTATACATTCCCTCCTAGGCTCAGGTGTGTACAATCACAGGGAGGGCACAATAACACAGGTGCTGGTCACAGGGCCTAATGGTGGAAGGGCATGAAAAAGCCTAAAACTCATTTACCCTGCAAATCCATATTATGATAAAATATCTGGTCTTTCATCAAAATTTAATGACAAATGTGCAATATGAAAATAAAATGCCAGTTATCTATAGACTTATCAAAATAAGTTTGTAAAATCTGAAGGAAACAAATTCAAATAATGATTTGTGATCAAAGGACCTCTTTATCAATATTTTACATTTATAAGTATAAAAATTTTACTCAGAATATCAGACTGGAAAACACTGTGAACCAACTTAATGTTGTTGATGTTTTAAAATGACATATTTAACAACTGCAGAAAATACTGTTTTGTTTATAGAAATAATACAGGTGTGCACAAATTTCAAGATCAAAATTTTATAGATCATGACTTATGAGCAATAGAAAATCAATTCAAAATTAAAGAAAGATGTTATCTGAAAAATTGACTCTTTTTTAGGAACTAAAATTAACTTGTAAAACATGTAGGAAGTTAACAATGATTAACTAGTTCAAACTGAATAATAAAGGCTAAACAGTACTACAAATTTAGGAAATAGAGAGAGGAAAATGCTTATTAAGGTAGCAGAAACAATAAAATAGAAAACAGAAAAGTAATAGAGCTGGTAGAAACATAAATTTGTTCTTTGAACAGTTTAATGAAATTGGTAATTTCTTAGAATTATTTATTTGTCAATTTGAAAGCACAGGCTATGGTAATGATACCTCTGGGACTGGGGGTAGAGATTCTATACTCCCTAAATACTACTAACCATTGAAACAACATTATGCTAGTAAGAAAAATAAATAAATAAGTAAATAAATAAATAAATAAATAAATAAATCGATCGACTGAACTGAAACAGACTAAAAACACAGTGAGAAGTACAAATAATCAAATCAAAAATACAAAAGAATACTCCAATTTTACAAATATTTAAAGTTAAAAATGATGTATAGACTTTGTGATAAGTATAAATAGAATTCTAAAGAAACAAAACATACTGATCTACAGTTTACATATTGCTAGACCATGTGTGTATATATTAAAACCTTAACATGAATAAAAATCTAGTTCAGATAATTTTAATGTATTCAAACTTTAAGGAAGACATTTTCCAAAGAACAATAGTCTTTAGAAAGGTGAGGAAGAGGAAACATTTTGCAATCTGCTTCTCAATCAGTATATTCCCTATGCCAAATCATGACAAAGATATTATAGGAAAAAAGAAATTGTGAAATTGTGAGCAGAGAAATTATACAGGGCAAAGCAAGTCACACCTATCAATTTATATATTACCCCTGGTTGTTTTTGCTTTAGTACAGCAATGTTAAGCAGTTTGATTCCACAGAACTGAAAAAAATTTGACCCTTTAGAAAGGGAGGTTTAGGAAAGGGAGTGCAAATAGTGAAGAAGAGGAAGCATGCTAATTTTATCACTGGACACCAACCAAGAATGTGTCTAAATAAATAGGGGATTGAGGGTGTTTTGCTGTCCTCCTATTATTTTATTCAGTGGATGATGGGGTCCCATGCTGTTACAGAGATGGCAGACATATATCAATCATCACTGGACAGACGAGACAGCATTAGTTCATGAGACAAATATATTCATAGCCTAGTGAATGAAGATCTATATCCCATATAGGGCTATGTGCAACTGTGCTAGGGAACAGAGGGAACAACCAAAGATCCCAAGAAGCAGTAAAGAAGTCATAGAATCAGGAGAGGAAGGAGCTCCTGGTACCTCCAAAAGGATGAGATTGATTTGTTTAATAATTCTGTGGGCAAGAAGGAAACTGCAACCTACTACTCGGGTGTGAAGTTGAATCACATTTGGTTTCTCTGATGAGGAGGATTGTTTAGGGGATCTTACCCACCAGAGCTGAATGGGGAGGAGAATTTGCAGTTGTCCCTTCTGGGCCTCCTATTGTTAGACCTTAAAGCAACATGTAGTATTAAATGTGTGCCTTACACAATCGAGAGCAATAGAGTAATGACTATATGTTCATGATTATAAAGGTAATCACTAGAACAAAAAAGTGAACCCCCTTTAACGTCAGAAAATGTATATGTACATAGGTACACCTATAAACATGAAAGAAAGCAAATTAAATATTAAAAGATTGAAACAAAAATGGAAATGAGGGTACCATAAATGCAACATCAAAAAATACGATGTAGTTAAGGCTAGGTAAAATTCAAACTCATTTATAAAAAGAAAAGTATTTTCAGCAAATTGAATCACAAAAGTCTTGTTTTTTTCTTTGTTTACAAGAAACATATTTCAACAAAGTATTAATAAGGACTGAATTTTAAAGAATGAATAAGATGTAACGAATGAAACAAAAGGAAGAAGAGATGCTCTAATTTATGTAATGTAGGATTCAGACTGACATGAGGACACTTTAATGCCGAATGTTGTCATCATTCACAATAAAAATATAGCACTTGGGAATAGCTATTGATCATAGAAGCAAAGAAAAATTAAAGAGAAAATTGCAGAAACATATTAGTACTTTGAAATTTTGGTTTGATCTCTTTCATTAATAAAAAAGTAAAGATCTAATTGAAGTTGCTCTAACAGATATTTTTAAGTATCATTGAGACTTGATCCCTGGGATCACCCACCACTTCTCCTCCCTGGCCACTCCCCCAATTGTGTGCTTTCGTTTGGTTGTCCATATATTAGTGAAATCATTTGATTTCTGTCTTTTTCCTTCTGACTTGTTTCTGTCAATATGATTTCTCCTAGGTGATTTCTCCTAGGTACATCTATGTTGCCAAAAAAATCAGCAAATTTGTCATTTTTAATTGGTGTGTAATATTCCATTGTGCATATATACCACATTTTTTCATCCAGTCATCTGTTTTGGGGCATTTGGGTTGTTCCCATGTCCTTGCCATTATTAATAAACATCCTGCTGCAATAAACATCCGCGCATATGTGTCCCTTTGTACCCACATTGAGGTCTCCTTTGGGTAGATTCCCAGAAGAGTGATTGCTGGGTCATATGGTAGTTCCATATTCATTAGGTTGAATGTTCTCCACACTGCTTTCCATAGTGGCTGAACCAGTTTACATTCCCACCAGCAGTGTAAAAGTGTTCCTTTCTCTCCACATCCATGCCAACACTTGTCTGTTTTTTGAATGTGAGCCATTCTTACTGGTGTAAGGTGGTATCTCATTGTGGGTTTGATTTGCATTTCCCTGGTAGCCAGTGACATTGAACAGTTTTTATGTGCATGTTGGCATTTAGATATCCTCTTTAGAGAAGTGTCTTTTTAGATATTCTCCCCATTTTAAACAGTGTTTTTTCTTTTTGTCTTGTCTTGTTAAGTTGTGTGAGTTATTTGTGTATCCTTTTTATCAGATATTATCACGTCTATGGAGGGCAAACATTTTTTCCCACTCAGTTGGGATTCTTTTTGTGTTTTCTCTTGTCTCTTGCTGTACAGAAGATTTTTAGTTTGATGTAGTCCCAGATGTTTATGTTTTTCTTCATTTTTTTTTGCCCTCTATGGATGTGGCCATAAATGGATTTCTGAATTGTAACTCATGAAGGTTTTTGCACATGTGTTTTATGGCTTCAGGTCTTATGTCCAAGTCTTTTATCCATTTTGAATTAGTTTTTGTACATGGTGTGAAGAAGGTATCTTGGTTCATTTTTTTGCATGTCTGGTTCCAGTTTTCCCAACACCATTTATTGAAGAGGCTGTCCTTTTTCCAATGTAAGTTTTACACTCCTTTGTCAAAGATTAGTTGACTGTATATGTGGGCTTTATATCAGGAGATTCAGTTTTGTTCCATTGGTCTGATTATCTGTTTTTGTATCAGTACCAAGCTGTTTTAATTACTATGACTTTGTAGTATAGTTTGAAGTCTGGAATAGTAATACCTCCATTATCTCTTTTTCTGGTCAGGAACTTTTTGATAATCAGGGTCTTCTGTTATTCCATATGAATTTCCGTAATTTTTATCCATCTCATTGAAGAATGCTGTTGGAATTTTTATAGGGATTTCATTGAATCTGTAGATTGTTTTTGGTAGGATGGCCATTTTGATGATGTTAATTCTTATGATCCATGAGCAGGGAATGTCTTTCCATTTCCTTATGTCTTCTATCTCTTTTAGCAGTATTTTGAAGTTCTATTTGTATAAACCTTGTCAGAGATTACTATGAACACCTGTATGGAAACAAATATAGCAACCTGGATGAGATGGACAGATTCTTGGAAAGATACAACCACCTAAATCTAAACAAAGAAGTAGAGAACTTAAGCAAACCAATCACAAGCAGCAAAATTGAAGCAGTCATCAAAACTCTACCTAAAAACAATAGCACAGGATGAGGTGGTTTCACAAATGAATTCTACCAGACATTCAAAGAGGTAATAACACATGAATTACTAAAGCTTTTCCAAAAACTTGAGGAAGAAGTAAAACTGCCAAACACATTCTATGAAGCAAACATCACACTCATACCAAAACCAAATAAAGACAGCACAAAGAAAGAAAACTATAGACCAATTTCCCTAATGAACACGGATGCAAAAATTTTAAATAAAATCCTGACAAATCGAATCCAATGATGTATAAAAATCATTATTCACCATGACCAAGTAGGCTTTATCCCAGGGATACAGGGGTACATGGTTCAGCATTTAAAAATCAATTAATATAATCCACCACATCAACAAGGAGAAAACCAAAGACCATATAGTCATATCAATAGATGCAGAGAAAGCTCAACACCCATTTATGAAAAAAAGTTCTTGAAAATTTGGGGATAGAAGAAACATGTCTCAACATAATAAAAGGCATCTATGACAACCTACAGCAAACATCATCTTACATGGAGAAAAACTAAAATCATTCCAGTTAAGATCTGGAACCAGGCAAGGATGCTCACTCTCTCCACTACTTTTTAGCATTGTACTGGAAGTTCTAGCAAGGGCAATAAGACAAGAGAAAGACATAAAAGGAGTACAAAGAGGGAAAGAAGAACTGAAGCTCTCATTGTATGTAGATGACATGATTCTTTTTGTAGAGAATCCAAAAAAATCCACATAAAAACTTCTTGAAACAGTAAGCCAGTTTGTAAAGTAGCCGGTTACAAAACCAACACACGGAAGACAGAAGCTTTCCTATACACAAAAAGTCAAGCAGAAGAAGGAGAAATTAAAAAAAAAAAAACAAAAAAAAAAAAAAAAAAAAAAAAAAAAAAAAAAAAAAAAAAAAAAAAACACAAAAAAACAACAACACACACATTTACCATCACTCCGAAAAAAAAAAAATCTGGGATAAACCTAACAAAACATGTGAAAACATGCATGAATTCTCAGCAATGTAGCACTACTATGAGGAGTGCTGTCTTTTAAAATGCAATGCAACTCGAAAATAGCTGTTTCCTCTAGAAATTTAATGTTTCTCTTTTAAAACATTATTTTTATACAATTATTAATTATTGTATCAGAAAGAAATATAAACCAAGCAGCATTAATTCTAGAAAAAGAAATAATGAAATATTATATGTGAGAATTTTTGATACACAGCTAATCAGTTCACATGAAAATTCATAGCCTTTCTTGCATGTATCAAAAAGTAAGGAGATAATGAAATAAGATATTTTCAGCACCTCCCTAAATTAGTAAAAGACTAAGATAAACTGAATTGAAGAAAAAGGTGAAATAAAGATTAAATGGGAAGAGACTGCGCCGAAAAGGTCCCAGCCAGCCCTGACAGCATGGACAGCGATCCAGGCCCCAGGTGGGGGCGGGGCACAGTCAGCAGCCCGGCCGCCAGAGAGGTACCTGGAGTACCTGGAGTGCCCGGACGCTTCGACGACCCGGTGCAGAAAAAATAACCCAACCGGACTCTAAATAAAAAAAGAATGACAACAAAAGACACCTAAACTCCTCCTCCATAAAGAATCACAGAAGAAGGCCTACAACATCTACTAATCATAACTCCTCTTAGGGAAACACAGAATTGAGGTGTTGTCCAATAAGCCTATAATGCATAAATTATAAGAAGAGAAGACAGTGTACCATAGCAACCACATACACTTATCATACATCCAAAACTGCCAAAGGAAAGAAAAAAATTACTTACTTCAGCTACACAGACACAAAGACGGAGTCAACTACAAACTACCAGGAGACTCCAATCATCATGCCAGCCAATACTAGAGTCATAGTCTCTCAATATGTGGAAGAAGTGCGAAAGTAAAGCACAGGAAAGAGGAAAAAGGCAAACACCCCAACAAGCTCAACAGAAACCAATACACCACTGAAGGAAAGACAAACTCTAGAAACCAAAAAATATAACATTGAAGAAATGTGCCACCTCCCAGACAAGGAGCTAAACCTATGCATGTTACAAGCATTCAAAGAGCTAAGGGAAGAATTAGAAAAACATAAAGAAAAAGAAGTGAGCATGGCAGAGAAACTAAGTTGAAAGAAGAAATGCAAAACATCAAGAAAGAAAACATCAACAAAGATTAATTGAAGAATTGAAGAATAAAATTGAATACCTGAGCAAGATACAGAAAGAAACCCAAGATCTAAAGGGAACAACAGAAGAGCTCAAAAATGCAGGGAAAAGCTACAAAAGCAGACTGGATGAAGTTGAAAAATGAGTAAGTACCCTGGAGGGCACTGAAATTGAGAGGAAGAAGAAAGACAGAGAAAGAGAGACACAGGTAAGAAAATTGAAGAAAAAAGTCAGAGATCTGTCTGATTCCTCAAAGAGAGGAAACGTAAGAGTTATGGGTGTCCCTGAAGGAGAAGGGAAGCATGTGGGTACTGAAAGGCTATTTAAAGAAATAATGGAAGAAAACTTCCCAATCCTGAAGAAATGAAATTTGACATCCAGGAAGCCAAAAGAACACCAAACTACATCAACGAAAGAAAAGCCACAGCAAGACACATCATTGTAAAACTCCCAAGAGTCCAGGATAAGGAAAAAATAATGAGATTGGCTAGAGAAAGAAACAGATAACATACAAAGGAAAACCTATTAGGCTGACAGACCTCTCTGAAGAGACACTACAAGCAAGGAGAGCATGGAGTCATATCTTAAAAAAACTCCAAGATAAAAAATGCTAACCAAGATTACTATATCCTGCAAAGCTTTCTTTCCTCTGCGAAGGAAGAATAAAACCTTTTGCAGATAAGCAAAGCCTCCAGAAATATGCTACCACTAAACCACCACTCCAAGAAATCTTGAAAGAAGCCCTCAGATTAAAACCAACAGAAGAATAAACAGTCCAAAACAAGGAAGCTAACCAGAATCTCAAAATGACAACCAAAAAACCGACTTCAGAATCTCAAGTATCAGAAAAAAAAAAAAAAAAAA